>NMRB01002221.1:0-21529 GCA_002633025.1 Notospermus geniculatus | reverse complement strand
TTTAATAGGAAAGTCAACACCCTCTTATCCCGTTTTCATTTCTGTGACCCATTTCTGAAATATAAATTACTTGAGTCGTACTGCATGTCCTTTTATGGATCCCAACTGTGGGACCACAGTAGAAAGGGTATTGAAGGAGTGTACACTGCCTGGAGGAAAGCGACACGTAGGGCGCTAGGTCTCCATCCACGGACACACAATTTACTGATCCCACTCATTGTGAATACTGAGACATTGCAAACGTTACTCCACCGTCGGTTTCTAAATTTCATGCAAGGATCTGTAAATAGTTCAAATTCTCTCATCCAGCTTGCAGCTCGCTTAACCATGAACGGCAGCGGTTCTCCTGCCAGTAACACCATGTCACAGATATGTCAATTCTATAACTTCTCAAGATATGCGTTGATGAATACAAGAGCAAAGTACCTTTCTTCTTTACCACTTGACCACCTGCAGACTGCCAACTGTATTGTAGATTTTATGTATTTGCGGATGTCTTTTCCTCAGGATGCTGCTGTTCTGACACAAATTATTGACATGCTCTGCACCACATAGATCAGCTTAGATTCTATTCGCCTTTGTATATTTTACTCATCTTTGTACATTTGCTCTCACGCATTTGTGTACATGTACATTGTTACTTGTAACTGTGTGATGTAAATTCACGAAACAAATAAATAAATAAATAGAACCGGACTTATTAAACCCGGTGTAGCAGTAAAAAGTGTCCCCCTGTAAAAAGTGTCCACTTCTATTGTTGAATGACGGAATAAGCGGCATGCGTATAGAAACCAATTGTCAGAGATTAGAATGTAACAATAGGATCTTTTGTTCCCCGGACAGTTTTTCCTAGGACATTCTTTCCCTTCACACCGGCAATTCTGTAATAGAAGCAGAACAAGAGCGGACAAATACCGGCTTTTTGTAGTGGAAGCGCAACTATAAACAACAGAATCATTCGAATTGACGTCAAAATGATGTCAATAAGGTTAGCGTTAGCGTTAACGTATGGTTTCTTAACCTCACTATTTTCCGCCGCACTGCACGCAAACAAAGGTTTTGACGCATGCGTTGCCCTATCGCAATTCCTAACGCGATTCGCATGCGATTGGTCGACGCATGCGTCAACGCTCATTTCCTCAGTGTACAATAGTCAGGCCAGAATAAAAAGGAAATCATTAGGCCTAGTGATTTGCCCTCCATCGTAATCCTGCTGGTTTGACAGGTATTACCAAACACCTTTTGAAGCAGATTTTGCATTGGTACATGTACCTCTCATCATAGCTTCAGTGAAATTCATTCTGACAATATGTGACCCGTCACATCAAAACTAGGCGCATGTCGCTCAGAAGGTTGAGCCTCAACGAACTAAGATGACACCGGGAGAGAATGAAAAGAAGTAGACTATTTCTGATTTTCACAATAGGGAGACAATAGTGAAACTGACAAACATTTGGCATGCGCCTGGCTTTGCTGTGACGGGTCACATATTTCAATTTTATCAGCTGAGGAAAACGTTTTTTTATCGGCTGAGGAAAACTATTTTCACCCTGGATGATCAATTTCTGTTAAGCTGAGGGTTGCTGTTAAACTGAGTTGATGCTCGTAGTTAATCTGAGTTAAAATGGCGGATTTTCACCTTTCGTCATCGACTGACGAGGAAAATGAGGACGTTTCGGAGGAAACTTCAAGGTGAGACATCATCAGACTAGGCCTATCCGCTAACCACGATGCTAAGCTATTTATACCTAGCAGTTGAGATTCAATAAACCACTATGTCCCGAGATTAGGCGTTTAACGCGCCGAGGCATCGGTGACGACCGATGATGAAGCGGTGGAAATCGCTAATTTTCGGGGTTTTTTGGCCACCTCGAGGCTTGACACCGCAGGTTTGGCCGCAGATCTATAATTCTGCATCTGATCTTTGCCCACACGCATGCATTTGGCCAGAAACTACGAAAAATACACACAAATCGGGCAGCTGCTGTGTGCACGCTGTTCAGCTGAGGTGGCACCACTGTTCAGCTGAGGTTGTCAGAGTCTCTTGATAGGCCTACGATAGCAAATCCTGTGAATCCGCGCCCTGAAAGTGGCGGGAACACTAGGAATAATATAGGCATATAGTAGGTTTATGTTCGCTCAGTAGAAAAAAACCTGAATAATGTTGTTCGGTACTCAAATGTGCCAGTTACCGGATGGAATAGCTTAATTACTAGTAGTTTTTGCATATGGCCTACCCAGCCGGGACTGCGAGACTGTGTAGGGGGGGGGGGGCGCAGCTGGCTTTTATTAGTCAGTGCTACTTTTTCCATTTCAGGATCAAGAGAAAACGGCGAAGACGGAGCAACCTTGCCTTGGGCCGTAGGAAGCTACACAGGCCATCGTCTCCAACCTTTGACCCAGGGAGCGAACTTCTTCCTGTTCAGGGGTTATTGAATGCCCCAAAGAAAATACAGCGGTTCACTGCATTCGAAAACTCGTCCAAAAGAAGGGCCCTTGATTATGCGAGTACCTGTAAGTCAATATTTATTCATGCGAGTGCCATTGGAATATTATCGGAATCAAATGTTCATACCTCATCTCACTTTCTTTCAGCAACAAATGTGGAAATACCACTTGAAGTACGTGGTGAAAGCAGGGAAGAGCTCGGAACGATACACAAAGGTATGTTCCCTTACCAGTTCTCTAAGCACTGAGCACTTGATTGCCCGTGTAGTTCTTGTCGACATCATCCCGTGCGTGCAATGGGGAGGCAATTACGCGCGTGTGGGGGAGGGGGTAAGTGTTAGCTCCTGGCTGTATTAGAGGCATTTTTGTATTTCTGTCATCGTTCTTTTCAGTTCCCCAGCCCCAAGAGGAAGAGGATTATGGAAATTTTTCATGCGCGGACGGACAGACTGACGATGGTCCCGACGATGGTATGCATTTTGTCAACAGAACAATAGGACTTTCATTCCAAATTGCGTCCAAAAGATTGATATTCAAGGAGTATTTCATTAAGTTTCACATTGATGTATAGAATATGGTACATTAGCCTATTCTGTCAAAACAGCTCCAACGCCATCAGCCAAGATAACCTGTCACACTTTTATTTTTACCTAGCTGAGCGTAGCTCAGCTAGGTTATGTGGGCATACCTGAGACGTCTGTCTGTGTGTGTGTGTGTATGTATGTGTGTGTGTGTGGGCAGCAGGTACATGGGCTTCTTGCTTTCCCACAGTAAAGCATAACATCAACGCTCAGCTAGGTCTGCTGGCGTTTGCCAGCTCTAGTTTACTTGATCAACGTTAGCTGCTGTGTGTGGGAAATGATATAGAGCATCAAATAAAGTATAGTGTGCATGTAACAAATCTCATGTATTCACTGGGGTTTAGTGATCTCTCACAGTCCAATCACCTGACAGCAGTTGTTGACCCAAAACATCATTCCATTACTGAAGCGCATCACATGGTCAGTCGTAACAATATGTGTAAGGTGGGCGTTTCCGACTGCGGATGACAATCGTGGACCTGAATGAATACTGACAGTAGCTTGCCCATATTTTCCACTGAAACTGCTTGCAACGGTAATAGAGATTTCCCCACCCCTCGCATGGCCCTTACGCGATAAAATATGCAATTCTGTAGACTCCCTCTTGTATGATTAACAGGCTGGGCATCACCCGAAGACGACCAGATCGTAAAAACCTTACAATCGCTCCTCCCGGATGTGGTTGCAAACCTCCGTGAAGCAGGCGTTTTACACGAATTCATTACGTTCCATCATCTCGTCAAGGAAGGTCGCTACCCACTTGAGAATATAGCATTCTTGCTCTGGCTTGAAACGGTTCGCTGGTTCGGCCAGGATACGTCGACTTCTATGACTTACTGGGATAAAACAATGGCATTCTGGCAGTGCGGTTATAACATGTTTCATGGCAAATTTCTTAGATTCCTCTCAGGACCGAGGAACTTGGGTCAGGTGGTAGACGACCAGTCAACTAGAGGGTACTACGACCCAAGTGAAAGTGAGATTAATTTCGCTGTCCCTCACGTGAATATAATCAGAAAATATCAGAACAACCAATCAGAAGATCCGCTCCCAAATAACCTTAAACCTCGAATCATTCAGCAGTCATTGGACATGGTAACCACAAGCAAGCACGGTATTCCACATGTACTGTCCCTAGATGGTAAAAAGGTAGCGAGCGGTTTGGATGAAGATGGTGGTGATGTCAACTTGTTCGGCCACGAGTCCGAAAATTACAAAAATGAAACTCTTACCCATCGCCTGGAGCGGCTATCTAGTAAAGTGTCTGATATTGAACAAGTACTGCAGTTGATCGATACATATGGTGAGAAACTGTCTGACTTCCCATCCCCAATCCCAATCATGGATATCATTAAACGGATTATCTTTAGCCTTTCAGATGGGATCAAGGATTTGCGCGAGTTGAAAGTACGACAAGAACACGGTCTTGCCAAATTTATGTCACTGGGAGGCGACGAGTGGCAATCCTCCAGATACGTGTTCGCCATTAGTAGTATTAGGTGCACTTTATTTCGAATCGACTCAGCTACCGGTCAGGCACTTCAATGTATCAGAAGGCTTTGTCTTCTTGGGAGCGCATCGTTTGGAACATCCCACCTAATGAAGAATGGCAACACTGTACAGCTGCACCTGCAGGCCAACATTATCGATTTGAAAAGTCCGGAGGACATCCCTGAAGGGTTGAAAAATAACTCCAATTACACAAAGCAACGGACTCAACAATGGCACGATATTAGAGACCAGGTTGCCGTATCAGGCAGCACACTTTCAGATGCCATCGGGCTACAGACATTGAAAAGTCAGCAGCATCATTTTGATGTCAAGGTCAGGAAGATGCCTCGAAAACCCTTCACTGAACAACAGGAGAAGATGATGAAACATGGCAGTGATAATGAAATCAATGCATTGGCGACTCTTGCTTCACAAGTCCTTCCATTCTTTTTCCCCTCGTTTTGTTATTGCGAGGAAGGTGTCTACGTGCTGGCAGGGGATGACGGCGATAAACCACTTGTTGCTGTATCACCAGATGGCAGCCTGAGGGAAATGTCCAATGATCAGTTATCTTTAGGTAAACCACGCATGGGGATAGAGGTGAAATGCCCATATGAAAACCCACACAAGACGCCTGTTCACTACACCATCCCAGAGAGATATATCCCCCAGCTGCTATCAGAGATGAAGGCATTGGATGTAGAAAGTCTCCTTTACATGTCATATTCATCTACAAGTATGACCGTCTTCGAGGTTCGTTTTGATGATGAACTTTTCCAACTCATGTTCAAAGAAGTTCATTCCATTTATGCGGCTGCTTGCCCTCGCCGTCCAACCTCCTTGTCATCAGGTGCACGTGAGATAAAGGTGAAGCTGAATGAGTTCCTGAAATGCAACGTGGTAATGATCGCCGAGGTGCCCGCTGTTGTTGCCTGCGATGATTTCAACCAGTGTACAACGGATGACGAANTGCCCATATTTTCCACTGAAACTGCTTGCAACGGTAATAGAGATTTCCCCACCCCTCGCATGGCCCTTATGCGATAAAATATGCAATTCAGTAGACTCCCTCTTGTATGATTAACAGGCTGGGCATCACCCGAAGACGACCAGATCGTAAAAACCTTACAATCGCTCCTCCCGGATGTGGTTGCAAACCTCCGTGAAGCAGGCGTTTTACACGAATTCATTACGTTCCATCATCTCGTCAAGGAAGGTCGCTACCCACTTGAGAATATAGCCTTCTTGCTCTGGCTTGAAACGGTTCGCTGGTTCGGCCAGGATACGTCGACTTCTATGACTTACTGGGATAAAACAATGGCATTCTGGCAGTGCGGTTATAACATGTTTCATGGCAAATTTCTTAGATTCCTCTCAGGACCGAGGAACTTGGGTCAGGTGATAGACGACCAGTCAACTAGAGGGTAACTACGACCCAAGTGAAAGTGAGATTAATTTCGCTGTCCCTCACGTGAATATAATCAGAAAATATCAGAACAACCAATCAGAAGATCCGCTCCCAAATAACCTTAAACCTGGAATCATTCAGCAGTCATTGGACATGGTAACCAGAAGCAAGCACGGAATTCCACATGTACTGTCCCTAGATGGTAAAAAGGTAGCGAGCGGTTTGGATGAAGATGGTGGTGATGTCGACTTGTTCGGCCACGAGTCTGAAAATTACAAAAATGAAACTCTTACCCATCGCCTGGAGCGGCTATCTAGTAAAGTGTCTGATATTGAACAAGTACTGCAGTTGATCGATACATATGGTGAGAAATTGTCTGACTTTCCATCCCCAATCCCAATCATGGATATCATTAAACGGATTATCTTTAGCCTTTCAGATGGGATCAAGGATTTGCGCGAGTTGAAAGTACGACAAGAACACGGTCTTGCCAAATTTATGTCACTGGGAGGCGACGAGTGGCAATCCTCCAGATACGTGTTCGCCATTAGTAGTATTAGGTGCACTTTATTTCGAATCGACTCAGCTACCGGTCAGGCACTTCAATGTATCAGAAGACTTTGTCTTCTTGGGAGCGCATCGTTTGGAACATCCCACCTAATGAAGAATGGCAACACTGTACAGCTGCACCTGCAGCCCAACATTGTCATGTTGAAAAGTCCGGAGGACATCCCTGAAGGGTTGAAAAATAACTACAATTACACAAAGCAACGGACTCAACAATGGCACGATATTAGAGACCAGGTTGCCGTATCAGGCAGCACACTTTCAGATGCCATCGGGCTACAGACATTGAAAAGTCAACAGCATCATTTTGATGTCAAGGTCAGGAAGATGCCTCGAAAACCCTTCACGGAACAACAGGAGAAGATGATGAAACATGGCAGTGATAATGAAATCAATGCATTGGCGACTCTTGCTTCACAAGTCCTTCCATTCTTTTTCCCCTCGTTTTGTTATTGCGAGGAAGGTGTCTACGTGCTGGCAGGGGATGACGGTGATAAACCACTTGTTGCTGTATCACCAGATGGCAGCCTGAGGGAAATGTCCAATGATCAGTTATCTTTAGGTAAAACACGCATGGGGATAGAGGTGAAATGCCCATATGAAAACCCACACAAGACGCCTGTTCACTACACCATCCCAGAGAGATATATCCCCCAGCTCCTATCAGAGATGAAGGCATTGGATGTAGAAAGTCTCCTTTACATGTCATATTCATCTACAAGTATGACCGTCTTCGAGGTTCATTTTGATGATGAACTTTTCCAACTCATGTTCAAAGAAGTTCATTCCATTTATGCGGCTGCTTGCCCTCGCCGTCCAACCTCGTTGTCATCAGGTGCACGTGAGATAAAGGTGAAGCTGGATGAGTTCCTGAAATGCAACGTGGTAATGATCGCCGAGGTGCCCGCTGTTGTTGCCTGCGATGATTTCAACCAGTGTACAACGGATGACGAATCGCCGTATTTGTTTGCTTGGAATGTCGGCCAAACCGTCGAGACTGCAGTGGACGCCGAGAACGCCAGTGCTGCTGTAGTTTTCTCGGATGCAGTTCGAATAACTAAAGAATGTTACCAGATATGCCGATTAAAAGGGACGGAAATACTGGCCTTCATGCTCTCAGATATTCATCGAAGCTGGTCAACGGAGATACCTCATTCCATTCCGATAGCCTTCGGATTAAAGGGATACAGTCTGACGACGAGTGCAATGAGGGATCTCATCGAAACCGTCCTTAATGCCTGCCATGAAAAAGGAATCTACGTCCCGTGCGTCAGCTTTGACGGCCAGTGGTATGCAATTATGACAAGAGATTCCCAAGGAAATCCACTCACCAGGTTGCAAGTACAGAAGGACGTATGGGCCAAAGCCAAAGGAACATCGAAACAAGCCATCGTTTCCCACTTGAAAGCATTGGGATATGTTGACGACGGGAAGGTCAATAATGAGAAGAACACTCAGAATGGAGCCATTACCATTTGGTCTGATCAGCATTGGAATGAGAGACTAAAAACCCCGCGAAATGCTTCATTGTGGTCCAGCACACTGCAGAAAAAGAAGCCGGAATCGAACGCCACACCCATCAGCATCGAATCACTGCCTGAGGACGTTTTAGATGATGTCGCAACGGTGGAAATTGTTGCTACGTCGTCATTTATGAAAAAGGAATCTACGTCCCGTGCGTCAGCTTTGACGGCCAGTGGTATGCAATTATGACAAGAGATTCCCAAGGAAATCCACTCACCAAGTTGCAAGTACAGAAGGACGTATGGGCCAAAGCCAAAGGAACATCGAAACAAGCCATCGTTTCCCACTTGAAATCATTGGGATATGTTGACGACGGGAAGGTCAATAATGAGAAGAACACTCAGACTGGAGCCATTACCATTTGGTCTGATCAGCATTGGAATAAGAGACTAAAAACCCCGCGAAATGCTTCATTGTGGTCCAGCACACTGCAGAAAAAGAAGCCAGAATCGAACGCCACACCCATCAGCATCGAATCACTGCCTGAGGACGTTTTAGATGATGTCGCAACGGTGGAAATTGTTGCTACGTCGTCATTAGCATCTGCACAGGAAGATAACCAAGAAGATGACTATGAGCTTGACTTGGATGTTTTGCCTGATTTACCACCAGTCTCTACTTCACCAACAACAGAAGATGCAGCTGCAAGTGAAGCAACAGATCGAAGTGGAATAAGGCGTGTCGTTACTTTAACACAGGATTACTGGCAGAAAATACTGGATGGATGGATCGAATTGGAGAAGGGAAAATCTGTGAAACGATGGGCGACCACAACACCAGCGAATGTAATGAATTGCTTTCAGAGTGCTAACACTATTAAGAAGTTAACAGTGAATGAGTTAGACATCGTCATAGCTGCTATCACTCCTTTGCATCAGCAGTCCAGCAAAAAGTCTTGGCCTAAGTGGAAGAAGGTCAATTTTCTAAGTGAACTAACATGACTAATGGGAGATCAATCAACTTTGGCTGAAGCAAGCAAACCAGCTGGGAAAAGCGTAAAATCCAGTGGTTTTCGATCACTTAGAGATTTGGCAAGTCGTGTTTTGGTCAGCAGGCAATACCCGAAGGCAGTGCTCAACAGCATATATGCTACAGCAAACAGTTTCGATGTATACTCAGAATGGGAATCTCAAGTAGAGTGCGAGATTGACGGTACTGACAGAGAGATAAAGTGGTACTATCACGCAGAAAAGAACCCCGCGAGAGAGCAAATTGAAGTCAAAACACTGGATGGCCACCACTTATTGGTAAATCTTCGTGTTAAGGTGTGCAAAGACGGACTCCCGGGATATCAGATAAAAAAAGAGGCATGGCGTGCTGTTGCTAACAGCAAACCACACGTAATCAGCAGAGCCCTTGTTTACGACCTTATAGATCGACAAAGCAGTGCATTCGCCCGCAGAACATTTTCTGAACCAGTTGAATTGGAGATGCGTTCGCTCGGTTACACCAGGGAGGCACAGTTCGTTAGATTGATAAGAAGGTGGTACGATGCAGAAGATGCCCCTGGCATATCAGCAGGCGTGAGAGCATCTAGCAGATTGGACTTGAAGGACTTCCTCTTGCAAGGAGTTAATTTTCACTCTTTCCCACCACCAGGAATGCACATCAACGGCATGAGCATCCAGATGTTTGAAGGGTTCCTTGTAAGCATTGACGCCCACTTGATGCTTTATGCAATTTGTGGTATGCCCTATAATCAGAGGGCCATCGGTAGCCAGGACTGTGAGAATTTCTTTTCTGAACTAACTGAGTTAGAACCCACGAAGCTTGGCTGCCCAAAGGGAGTAAATATAGGGAGACTGATGTCCACCGCCACTCGCCTGCTCCAGTACAGATGTAATCCCAAGTCAAGGTAGGTTACGCTGCTCCAAACTTGCATCAACCGCGTTGTGAAAATCTCTGTTCCGTAAATTGTATCAGACAGAAGACAACAACGAGTTACATGTAGTTCTAACTTGGCAAAAATACATTAATTTAACCATCTTTGATAACAGAGTTAAAATCAGTGTATAAAATCATATTTATATAAAGCATTACGGAGATTCCTGAGCAATCATTTTTGAGATCACATCAAACAAAATGTAGATTACTGAGCAAATCCTTGCTCGTACATAAAACTGCCTGTAAAATTATAATAATTCCAGGGTATTTTCAATGTGGACAACCAAGAACCCGACATATCCGACAAAGTCTCTCACTGAAGGGCATCCCGAACAGCAGGAGCAACGTACACCATTAAAAAGTATAACCGGTAACATAACAATCAGGTAAATAATCACATGTCGAATGCCAAATGGAGCTGTAAATTCAAAAACGGTATCAAATTACAAAAAATGCCGGTCGTGCAAACAAAATACTTTCACGTTTTCAGGGACCACTTTTTCGACAGAGGAGAGGAGGAGGACAAAAGGTTCTCGATAAAAAGGCGATGTTTCCAAGCCAGACGCTCCTGGTAGAGGTGTCCTGCCCATTCGACAGTTCCATAAACGGGATGAAAGCAAGATTTTGCAGACGACTAGACTGGGTGTAGATCTATCTGATCCTTGACTGCCGAATTTCAAATTGGTGAGGCCTAGAAATATCCCTGTTTAGAATTACATTTATGGACGGTACATCATTTGTTCATCATTGGTCAAATTATAACATCAAGGGCACAAAGATTTGGAATCTGATCGCCCTTACATTTGTCAGTACCTAGTTTTGATCATGACTCTTCAAATGCTTCTTTAATGAACTCAAGTACTTGTAAGGCTTTCCACATTTATCACACTGCAATGCATCAGGGTTGTCATGATATAACTGATGATCTTTCAGGTACCTCGCTCTGAGAAATGTCTTGGCACAAATGTTGCACGTAAATATTTCACCATCAACGCATTGCTTCCTGTGAATGTCAAGGCTACATTTACGTGAAAATGTCTTTCCACATTTGCAGCACGTGTGACGACTTCCCTCTCCGTGGTGACGTTTGGTGTGTGCATCCAGCTGGTCTTTGTGGAAGAACGCCTTATTGCATTTGTCGCATTGATGCCTGAAATAGTAATTATTTGGACAGTAAATAACACAGATCTATACATACAAAGACGTATACCAGTCAGTTGTCGTTTGTCCATCACCATTTGTTAGTATGTTCATGTAGACTGTGATGTTAACAACTTTCTCTCACACTTGTAATGACGATGATAAATTCAAACTAAACGTGTGCTCAATTCATAATTTTAACACGCCTTTGACTTCTTCCATTGATACCAAGTACCCATAAACTGTAATTCAGTACATGATGCAGTCAATATATATCTAGTGACACAATGGCAGAAACCCTAACCTGCTGTTTCCTCTATGCGCAACTTGTATATGAGCCCTGAGATTCGATTTCCTGTTGTAGCACTTGCCACAGTCGGCACAAGAAAACCTCGATGGACCATTGTGATGCAGTTGGTGCTGAGTTAACTCATAATTGTTGACAAATGTCTTTTGACAACCTTCGTAATCGCATACGAATCACCTGCTGGCCAGAGGCAAATGCAACTCACGATGCCTGTTTAGGTTGTCAATCCGAGTGAAGCTCTTTCCACATTTTTCGCACTCCAAATGTGTAAGCCTATTATCAGGCCCTGTTTCCAGGTTGTCATCCTGCATGTCACCCGGCATGTCATCGGTTGCAACTGCACAATGAACAGGAGACACAGCAGAGCCAGTGCTGGTGCTGGGTTGACTTTCCTCCAACTCCCAACTCGGAATCCACAATACTTGTGTTGATGTCTACGGACATATGAAGTGTACTTACACCTGGCATGCCGGATATATCAAGCCTGCAAAGAGAATGCAAGCGTCAGTATTCCTCACGACAAATGTGGACAACCTCGATCATTGCGCTCAACTCCAAAGTACTTACACATTGCTCAGGTTTTAACAAAAACAGACAGACCACCCTGGCACGCCTGATTTATAAACTAGGCTAGGCCTATATTATTCCTAAGTGTTCCCGCCACTTTCAGGGCGCGGATTCACAGGATTTGCTATCGTAGGCCTATCAAGAGACTCTGACAACCTCAGCTGAACAGTGGTGCCACCTCAGCTGAACAGCGTGCACACAGCAGCTGCCCGATTTGTGTGTATTTTTCGTAGTTTCTGGCCAAATGCATGCATGTGGGCAAAGATCAGATGCAGAATTATAGATCTGCGGCCAAACCTGCGGTGTCAAGCCTCGAGGTGGCCAAAAAACCCCGAAAATTAGCGATTTCCACCGCTTCATCATCGGTCATCACCGATGCCTCGGCGCGTTAAACGCCTAATCTCGGGACATAGTGGTTTATTGAATCTCAACTGCTTGGTATAAATAGCTTAGCATCGTGGTTAGCGGATAGGCATAGTCTGATGATGTCTCACCTTGAAGTTTCCTCCGAAACATCCTCATTTTCCTCGTCAGTCGATGACGAAAGGTGAAAATCCGCCATTTTAACTCAGATTAACTACGAGCATCAACTCAGTTTAACAGCAACCCTCAGCTTAACAGAAATTGATCATCCAGGGTGATTTTTGGCCATTTTTCATGAGCCAAGGCAAGGGCGTGATGTTTTCGCTAAGTTGCATTGTCATTGCCAAAGGCGGCAACTTCCACATCTCCAGTGACCGCATTTTTGCGTCCTGCCATCATGTTGGCTTGGCTGTTTACTGCCATGACTGTTGAACCAGACATTTGGCTCACCTGTAAGGCCTATTACTACTGCATGCAAATTATTTTTCTTATTGCTTAATCTTTCAGGCCTAAACTGCAAAATCCAAGAACAAGCCTAAATACAATTGACTCGGTCTATAACAAGAAAAGGCCATCGGAGCGATGTCATTGGTTTCCGATGAAAAGTTTACTACTCTAGAGCTAAGTAACTATATGACCTTGACCTGTGACCTTGAGAAGTATTGCGTAACTGGAACAGGGATCTGATTGAACCTACAGGGGGTGGTTAATGCTGGCTTCTAATTAGTTTTCCCCTGAAATTCTGATTAGATTTGCATTTTAGAACTGTTTGACTGGGACCTTGACCTCTGACCTTAAAGGTCATTGCGTAATTCGAAAGGTCATCCTTGATAACCATGGTGTAGGTGAAGGTTTTAGGCTTCCACCATAACCAGGTTCTGAGTTATATCATGTTATCTGTGACAGTTGGCTGTGACCTTGACCTCTGACCTTGAGAAGTATTGCGTAACTGGAACAGGCATCCTTGATTAACTTATAGGAGATGGTTAATTCAGGCTTCTAATTAGTTTTCTCCTTAAATTCTGAGCAGATTTGCACTTTAGAACAGTTTGACCTTGACCTTCACCTCTGACCTTCAAGGTCATTACGTAAATTGAAAGCTCATCCTTGATAACCTAGGTGTAGGTGAAGGTTTTAGGCTTCTACCATCACCAGATTCTGACTTATGTCATGTTATCAAATTTGAATATCAAATCTCGCCATGATATCAGGAAATATCATACAACCGAGCAGGTGCAAACTGAAAATTTCAGTTGCAATAACATCCGTGGATGAGCTGTGATGTTGTGATCCCAGTTTCAAGTCACTTACTGTGGCAGATCTCCCGATATGTCAAAATATCAACTTTGATATATCAGTATCATTATGATGCAGACCCTGGAGAATAAATTTGTTTATGCCAGTATCTTACCAAGGGCCATAAACATAGGGAAGGAACTTGTTACTAGTGCTCTACCTTGCCTCGGAGACAAGTTATTCAAGAAACAAAAGTGTGACAGACAAAATCTCAACTTTTGATATATCGATTTCATCATGAACCAGGTATCGGAGACCTGAAATTTTCATTCCATCTTGTAGCTCAGGTCATGAAACCTGGGGGTAGGTCACATTTCCAGGTCTGTAGCTCTTACAGGAACAAAGTTACAGGTGTGACAGTCTGAACAGACAGATACACAGACAGACAGACAGACAGACACCATGACCAAACACAATATGGTTTCCGATCTCAAGATCACTAACAGATAGAAGCATGGTGTCTCTCAATCAAATAAGCATGTTTGGTGTAGGTTTTAACTACATACGTAATTGGAAACAGCGTTTTTATGGATTTTGACCCATTTTTCTGTTAATTTACATGAAAAACGTCATTACTTATTACATAACTATTGAAAACAAATAACAACATGCTTATCTGCTTCTGAGGCACCATGTTTCTATCTGTTGATAATACATTTATGGGGTGTAAATCCAACCTTTCAAAAGTTAGCTGTACATCGGGTCCCATTCTCCTGTACAAAGCTCAGTTCTTAGGTCCAATTGTAAAGTCAGTTCCCAAAATTCAATTGACCGTAACTTCCGTCAAAAGAATTTCCGGAAGTGTCGGCAAAGTTTGTCATGTACAGGAAGCCATTCTCTATCAATCTAGATAGTTTGGCAAATTTCATACCAAAAATCCCACGGGACTCTAATTTCGCCCTTTTCACACCTGACTGGAGTAACGAGTTAAAAAATGGAGCCTGACACATGGCGGCCATCTTGAAATCCAACATGGCGTCCATCTGACATAAATTTTTGGGGTTCCATGTTGTTCCCCGATATCCAGAACATGGGCAAAGACACTTTATTTTCAGTGCTATGAGCAATAGGACCTGAGATATTGCCAAAAATGGCTATTTTGGCGGCCATATCTAAAACCAATATGGCGGCCACCAGGGGACGCAAATTTTTTGGGTCCATTTTTTTCATGATCCTCAGGTATCAAAGTACCCATGTGGGGAGTTTCATGCTTTCTTGAAGAAGTGAAAGATTCTGGTGAAAATCAACCCTTAACCGCTGTACTAATTAAACTTGTAAAAGAGACATGAAATGTGTCTCCCCATCACACACTGTCGAGGGCGTAGGCCTACATGTATGTACATGTAATTCTTATGCTGTTGTCGTCGACCTTCGGTACTCAGGTCAAGAACGCTTAGTTCACATGCAGAATTGGCACACGATGATTGCATTGCAGCGTACACGCTGTGGTGATGAGAAATATACATTGTACAATGTAACAAAAAATGTTCTGTGTAAAAATTATTTTTTTGCCGTTCTACCTAACAATAAGAACGTATTAATCTCGCGAGCCTTTGTGATCACAATTGATCGATTTCATAATCGTCAAAGAGTTTCGGTGATTTAAAAAAGAACGCATTCAAAGCAAATGTTTAATTTTCAACAAAACCTTCATAACGATTGTCCATTGTGCATTTTATTTGTCAGTTCAGATGACTCTCTCGACGCAAGGGCCCAACGCGCCGCGTAGCGGCCAACAGCGAAGCTAGCCAAAGACTTGTCACGGGTCAATCAATAGAACTCGACTCATAGGAAATATGCACCTAATGTCCAGATGGAATACACCGGACGGTTGGTTCACGTTTTTAGTGACTGTGAACGTAGATGGGTACATTATGTAGCGATACGCTGACAGATTTGCTGGGGACTTGCTCTGTGGATGTTGTAAAATGCGATTTTTGGAAGATTATTCTGATTTGCAACGTCATTTTTAATTAACATAAAAATATGTTGAGTAGCTGGGATATGTTTATAAACATTTATTGAGCGGCCACCGTCATGACATGGCCGGCTGGCGCATCAGTGAAGCGTCCGGCTCTGAATCCGGGGCGCCGGGTTCGAGCCTTGCGGTGGGAATTTTTTATTTTTTTCACCTGTCAGTTTCTCTGTTTATTTTTTTTTGCTGAAAACGTTTTGTCGCAGGATGAATATCTCCCCAGCCCTTCCATTTCCCTACAAATCTGCATTTGCTAATAAATACTTATAACCACAGATCCCTGTCAGCTGCCCTGCATTCAGAGAGACTTTTCACTAAAGTCTCTCTGAATGCAGGGCAGCTGACTACCATCCACATTCCCCTCCCAGTCACCAAAAATATCAACACCACAACTAACGTTCAAGACTACTGGATCCAGTGTAATAATGGTACTCATTTGGTTTATATAGAGATACATGTATATTTTGACTGTGGTGTTCAAGGTAAAAGGGCATTTCGGCTAAAAATCTTACGACTGCATACGCTATTAGCAGTGGCGTCCTTAACGGGATCCTCCGCACGATATTCGTCAGTTCCACTATCAGGATAAAGATACGTACACGTGTGTAGGATTTTTCGACAACGACAATCCGGCAACGGCAAAAAAATCGATAGTAGGAAAGTGAATCAGTCCGTACACATGAATGCGGCACGGCTATAAGACTAACCGGTAATGCGATACGATTATCTGTTGATTTCCATGCTCGATTGTTCGTTTCCAGATACTTTTCTCTCTCATGAAGGAACCACTGGGCATACACAATATTCCTTCTTAATTTACATTTTCCATGTTGTTCATTTATGAAATAATGAATGAATGAATGCGTCGTACATGAATGCGGCACGGTGCCGCATTCATGTACGACGTAGGGACCAATTGCCGTATTGTCGTTGTCGGAAAATCGTACACATGTGTAACTAACCCCTACTAAAAATATTCATGAATTCACCCTAGAAACACTCTTCAGGAACACCGCAGGGACACCCAAGAAAACACCACACGGGATGACAGGGTGATTCTTGGGTGGTTCCAATGATGTCCCAATGGGTGAAATGAAACCGTCCCACCTCATAGACTCTGTGTCCGTGTGTGGTGGGATATTAGAGGGTGTCCGTTTGTGGTGAGACATGTTTAGTGTTCGAAGGATGGAGGGAAATTATGTGCCCTTCGGAAGTATTCTTTACCTTCCGAGGACACTAAAGGGCACTGCACACTGGCGACTTAATTGAGGAGACCAGCGACGTCGCAGGCGATAATCGCCTGTGAGGTCGCTGAGCTATTTCGCAGAGGACAGTTTCCTAGGACGATCCGCAAACGGGCGACTATTTTGCTGGAGACGGTTGCGATAGCAGTGGAATGTGCCAAGCGACCAAAAGTTCAACATGTTGAACTTTCGGTCGCTTGGTTGCGGGGACCTACCACGCGACCAAATTGTGTAATTCAGTCGCGTAACAATCTGCCGCAAAGAGGAGACCAAAAAGTAAAAATGTTCAGTCGCTGGCCTGGTTGCAAGGCCGATCGCCCAGAAAATCGATCGAAAAGTCGCTAGTGTGCGGCGCACACGTGCGACTAAAATGGGGGCGACTGCCGATGCGACTACTACGTCGCATGCGATAATTACATTTGAGGTCGACCAGTATGTCATCCGCGACATCACTGATCTTCCAAGGAAGCATTTGTCACAAACGAGTCAACAAAAATTTGAAAAAATAAAAATCTGTTCAGTCGCTGCTGTGGTCGCAAGGCCGGTCGCCTAGAAAATCGCTCGAAAAATCGCAGGTGTGCGCCATGCTTAAGGAGAGTGGTACAGTCAGTGGTGTTCTATGGTGGTCTGCGGTTCCTGTGGTGCCCCATGTCTATGTGGTGGTACAGTCAGTGGTGTTCTATGGTGGTGTGAGGTGTCTTGTGGTGCCCCATATCTATGGGGTGGTACAGTCAGTGGTGTTCTGTGGTGGTCTGAGGAGTCCTGCGGTGGCCCATTGCATCCACCATTGGATACCCCTGAACACCCTTGACATCGCTTGTTCCACCACAGGACATGCATGGTCCAACCACAGCTCACCCCTGGGTCACCATAGAATACCATTGGCACACCACATAAACACCCTAAAACACCTTTGAACAACTTTCATCCGCCTCAGACACATTTTTGGGGGGACTTAAGCCTTCATGTGTACACCCAAAACGCCTTGACATTGACGTTGTCGTTGCCGTATTGTCGATCTTGGAAAATCGTACACATGTGTTAAAGCTAGGTATACATGTGTAGGGCTATGACAACGACAATAAATGCGGCAACGACAATACAGCAATACAATACAATAGTCTTATAGCCATTTCGGACCAATTCATTTTCCTACGATCGTTTTTTTGCCGTTGCCGTATTATTTGTCGCTGCCGCATTGTCGTTGTTGGAAAATCGTACACATGTGTACCTAGCTTACAGATAACAAAAAAGACGTTTATTTCAGGCGGCATGGAGAAAACGCGGAATTCCACGGAAATCCGGTAGACCCTGTCTTCGAATGGTGCTCTTGTATTACTGCGTCCATTTGGAGTGGCGGCATTGAAATACCGTACGAAATAACCCCCATATTAGGAAGTTTAAGAAAATAAACGTTGACCTTACGACAACGTTATTTCTTGTACCGAAAATGGAATATATAATCTGGTGAATTCGCAGTATGAAAAATAATGTCGTGAAGTTAACGTTTATCGTTTGATTTCTCAAACTCCCTACTTTCAAAATCCCAAACCCTCAAATCATTGTCATGGTCAACCCACAACGAAAACTTTATAGTTTGAACTACAATCTCGGTCAGAAGCTATTAACCAATTGTAAATTACTCCGTGATCCCCCGATATTTTTATGGTTCCCGATCTCAAGATCGGAAACCATTGTGTTTGGTCATGGTGTCTGTGTGGGTGTGGGTGTGTGTCTGTCTGTGTGTCTGAGTGTGTGTCTCTCTGCTCAGTCTGTCACACCTGTAACTTTGTTCCTACACTGCAACTTTGTTCGTACAAGAGCTACAGACCTGGAAATGTGACCTAACCCACAGATAACATGACCTGAGCTACAAGATGGAATGAAAATTTCCGGTCTCCGATACCTGGATCATAGTGAAATTGATATATCAAAAGTTGAGATTTTGTCTATCACACTTTCGTTTCTTGAATAATTTGTCTCCGAGGCCAGGTAGAGCACTAGTAACCCCTAGGTTTATGGCCCTTGGGAAGATACTGGCATCATCAAATTTATTTTCCGGGGACAGCGTCATAATGATATTGATATATCAAATTTGGTATTTTGCCATATCGGGTGATCTGCTACAGTAAGCGACATGAAACTGGTATCACAACATCATAGCTCATACACGGATGTTGTTGCAACTGAAATTTTCATTTTGCACCACCTGCTCGGTCGCATGATATTTACTGACATCATGGCGATATTTGATATTCAAATTTGAGAAAGTCAGAATCTAGGTTATCAAGAATGAGCTTTCAGATTACGCAATGACCTTGAAGGTCTGAGGTCAAGGTCAAGGCCAAACACTTCTAAAGCGCAAATCTCCTCGGAATTTCAGGAGAAAACGAAACAGAAGCCTGAATTAACCATCCCCAATAGGTTTGATCATGGATCCTTTTCCAGTTACGCAGTACTTCTCAAGGGCAGAGGTCAAGGTCACAGTCAACCATCACAAATAACATGAGACAGAACCTGGTGATGGTGGAAGCCTAAAACCTTCTTCTACACCTAGGCTATCAAGGATGAGCTTTCAGATTACGCAATGACCTTGAAGGTCAGAGGTCAAGGTCAAACAGTTCTAAAATGCAAATCTGCTAAGAATTTCAGGACAAAACTAATTAGAAGCCTGAATTAAACATCTGCTATATGTTTAATGAAGGATCCCTGTCCCAGTTCTCAAGGTCAGAGGTCAAGGTCACAGTTTACTAGCTCTAGAGTAGCAAACTTCTCATCGGAAACCATTGACATCGCTCCGATGTCCTTCTCTTGTTCCACATTGTTTTGATGCATGGTAGTAAGATAGTTTGTCCATCATTTGGCACAATGATTTTTCTGATCAATAGGCTGACTTGGGTTTTATCGTTGTTCGAAGTTTTCCGGTCAGATTGAGATTTTTGGAACTTCTGTAATTCCTGGAAATTTTCATGTGTAAAATCTCCCACTGTCAACATAGATGGATATCACCATCAAAAATCTTCAAAACATTTGATTTTTTAACTTAAAAATGGCAACTTTGTTGGGATTTTTGCACTCTCCTTTCAAGTCCAGTGAACAGCACTCTAAGATGACCCCTCAATTGACAAATATCCAGTGGTTAATAACTTCTGACCGGGATTGTACATGTATTGGGTTAGGGTTATGTTGTGTTCGAACCGTTCAACGTATGTATGGGACAAATCAATGAGCCCAGTCATCTCGCATTTCTATTGATACATGCATTGGCCATGTGCGTGACGTAGCTAGCAAGATGGTTCGGTTGCAGACACATTGCAGCTTGCCATATGTGCACGGGGGCCACAAAGATAAATCATTCCTACTGAGCTTTGCTTGGCCTGTTGGTTCACAAGGTGACCCTTATTTTCAACAATGGGCGATTTCAAAGTTGGTTTTAATACTGGTTTTACAATGCTTTAAATCTTTGAAATCACCCATTGTCTGGCATCTCTTTGTTTGTCTGATCAGCTATATATCTCAGTTGTTGAAGGAGCAAGAGGTTTGAAATTTGGCGTGCAGTCATATTCTAGTATGGATGTTTATTTGTGTGAGAATTTTCGAACAGAAATGCTGTGAATTTTTTTAATAGTTTTTTGTGTGGAGTTTAGAGGGTATACGGTTTCTGAATGATAAAATTCTTAGAAGGTGGCGAAATATGAAGTCGGTTGTATGTTAGAATTTATAATTCCTAACAATTTTGCCTTAATGTGATGACTTGGTGAAATGGTGACATATACATGTACATACATGTATGTAGTACGTTCTTTCACTACTACATGTGTTACGGTCAGTGTATAGTTTATTCCATTAATAATAAACTGTAATTACAGTCACCAATATTTTGGCGGATTTCCGTGGAATTCCGCGTTTTCTCCAAGCCGTGTTTCAGGTTATGTCAATAGCAGGGGGCAGGAATCAGACATGATTGACAGATGCAGAGTGGATGTACCGTTTAGCAGAATTATGGTCACGCTTACGCTTATTTGCGTGTTTATTCACGTGGTAACAATGAGTGATGATGGATTGCGGCGACGTGAGTAACCTTCATTTCTGTTCTTCGGGTCGTTGGTTTTAATTGGACAGACAAAATGGATAATGCACCAAACGGATGTGTATATCATCATATGTACCCATTTTCGACGGTGATTTCCGCCAGCTATAATTCGTGCCTACTTTGATGGGGATGACCCAGATATCAGGTACATGTACATATCAAGTTAAACCGGCATCCAGTTCCACCGTGCAGCACGTAGGTCTTAAATCGTCGGATGTAGAGACTACTCTGTGGTATAATATCCAGTAGTCTTGAACGTTAGTTGGGATGTTGATATTTTTGGTGGCTAGGAGGGGAATGTCGATGGTCGTCAGCTGCCCCTGCATTCAGAGAGACTTTAGTGAAAAGTCTCTCTGAATGCAGGGCAGCTGACAGGGATCTGTGGTTATACGTATTTATTAGCAAATGCGGATTTGTAGGGAAAGGGAAGGGCTGGGGAGATATTCGTCCTGCGACTAAAAGTGTTCAGCAAAAAAAATAAACAGAGAAACAGACACGTGAAAAAAATCGCCTATTGCAAGGCTCGAACCCGGCGCCCCAGATTAATAGCCGGACGCTCTACCGATGCGCCAGCCGGTCACGTCATGACAGTGGCTGCTGAATAAATGTTTACAAATATATCCCAGCTACTCAACATATTT
>NMRB01002220.1:44430-118615 GCA_002633025.1 Notospermus geniculatus | reverse complement strand
GAAATTCGCCGCACACGAGAGTTTTTTGACTGAGTCAAATGCCTCGAATGACATTTTGCTCAGCTAATTTCTCTCGTGTGCGGCGGGCTTCAGTGGCAGTTGAGGCAAAAAAACTCGCAAGAAATTCGCCGCACACGAGAGGTTTTTGACTGAGTCAAATGCCTCGAATGACATTTTGCTCAGCTAATTTCTCTGGTGTGCGGCGGGCTTAAGGTCGACCTTAAGTCTATTGTAAAACCATCGAGAACAATAGATTTAAGGTGAATGAATTGTGATGTCACCTGTGTTAACAGGGTGACAACCTTTGTAGTGAATGAGCTAATATAAGCTGTGGTTACACTACATAGAAATCCCCGGGCTTTTTGAGCCCGTGTCAAGCCCCGGCCTGAAAAAAACCCGCCTGAGACCAGGTGTCATAGAATGTAATGCCTCTGATATCAGATGCCCGCTTCTTTTGTTCAGGGGACATCTGGTAACAGAAGTTCTGTTTGTCAGTGCCCGGCTGGCCCTTAATCCGTCAGAATCTATTGTTGTGGGGCATCTCATGTCGGGGGGCATGACATTCTACGACACCGGCGAGCGTCTACACTACTAAAATCTAGCTGAACTTAATTGCTACGCCCGGCGATAGGGTCGCTGCTGCAGCGTACTCTTCACGAAGAGGAGGCGCTAAATTGGAGTGCTGGCTTTTTACCGCGCATGCCCACAAGACACGCCGCCTGTCGCGGTGTTCAAGAACTAGACAAAGCCCGGGTCTATTGCGTCTACACTACTTAAAAAACCCGCAGGAGACGCGGGTCTAAATTAAGCCCTCCAAAAACCCTTCGAAATCCGAGGGTTCAAAAAGCCCGGACTTTTCATCCCCGGGTCTATTAGACCCGCGCTTTTAACAGGTGTAAACAGAAAAAGCCCGGGTGAGACGCGGGTTTTTATGTAGTGTAAACAGTGCTACTGTGACTGCCTAATCCTATTGGTTGTTCCTTCATAAATATGCATTGAGCACATACATGTATGACATCACATGTGCTGTGCAATGGTCCCCTTGGGATTCAATTAAAATACTTAAAGGAGCACGGTATTGGATCTCAAATGCGTTATTTGACTGCCGACGTAGAGGGAGCCACCTAGCGGCAGTAAGACGAACTACAAAAATGCATTACAAAATGTACGCAGTAAGTAAATCGGGTCATTCGCAGAAACGTAGTTAATCCCTGGGTTGGAGAGTGGCGCAGTGGCGCCGGCTGTCGAGAAAAAGTGGCAATACGTGCTCCTTTAAAATGATGAGTTTGCTGATTTTTAAAAAATCTGACAATGTTGCAGATATCAATGAATTTGAAAGTATCAATGATATTTCAAAATTCAGTATTTCACACAATCAGTGGAGTCTCCCTTTAATCAATTTGGTTCTGGGTACTGACCCACACGCAATATGTAATTCCCGGTAACTGGGTCCGCGATGCGTGCTTTGTATCGGTCTCCTCATCTCTGATTGGATCACATAATGGGCCGAATAAATAAAAACCTAGCATTTGCTTTCAAGTTCAAGCTAGAGAAAAAGCAAAAGGTCACCTAGAAGAAGATCAAGCCAAAGCNCAGAAAAAGCAAATGCTAGTTTTTATGAATTCGGCCCAATAAGGCATCAGTTTTACTGGAACGAAAAGTCAGTTATCAGGTACTAAGGAGAAAAGGCCCCGGCACTGCGGGATATAAAGGCAACTATATTTACAGCTTTGGAAAGACTGTGGATGAGATGCCACTGGAGTCATACAACCGCCTCTGCTCTCGACTTCATGTATCGGGCATATGTCGCTGCAAGCCATTCCACGTTTTCCTTCTCGAAACGAAATAACTTGCGATAAGTCGTTGGTGAGATGTCATCTCGATCTCGCCGACTTTCTACAGTTTCTGTTGTCAAATTCGCATAAATATATCCCTGCACTGCTGCTGCAAACCTGTCAAAGCAAATGCACAAGCACCTCCAGAGTAGCTTGCACAAAGTGTGAGCAAATGCTCTCTCATGTGAGAAAAAGATGGCTTTTATTAATAGACATTCTAGCATTTTCTTGAAGTTCAAGTTCATGCTCGGTGGTTCAAGCATTTGCTTCGTCTAGTTGAGAACTTGCTTGATCTTCCAGCAAATGCTCATTTTTATTAATGAATCTTCAAGAAAATGGCTAGAAAAAGCAAGTGCTAGTTTTTATTTATTCGGCCCATTGATCTTTCGCAACTAGGTCATCGTCATGGAGATTTCTCGGAAGCGCACGTATGCGCAGTAGCCGTTTTGACTTGCCAACAGGGAAGTGATGTTTTAAATGGCTTTCAACGAAGGATTGCCTGTCAACGAACACTGTTAAAAATATCTGTAAATTTACAGCAGAATTTTCACTGCAAGGTTGCTGTAAAATTCATTTCACTGCAAACTGCTGTTTTTTTCACTGGAATTTAACAGCAAGATTACAGTTTCTCAGTTTTAAAGACAAGCATTTGTTGTAGAATTTATACAATTTTGTTGTCAAAATACAGTAAACGGGTGCTGTCAAAATACAGAAAAGTGCTGTGTTACTCTGCTGCCAGCAAAATGCTGTTAGCATTTTTAACAGTGAAGGGCTGACTGTCAAAACGGCAAACTGCGCACGCGCGCATTTTCCACGGCAATGACCTAATTACGAAGTTGCACTCATCTATCAGAGAGATGGCTTCCTGAAACGTATTCATCACACAGGCGCGGATCCAGAGGGGGGGTTTTGGGGGTCGTGACCCCCCCCCCTGCTCGCCACCACCAATCGTTTTTTTTTTCAATAGTTTGTGACAATAAGCAAAAAAACGCAAGAATAAAGCTTCTGTTTTGATACTGAGATGCCAGGAAATCGCATCTACGGCCTCCCGGAGTCCCAGTTATCTTCGGCGCTCGCCTGCAACGACCGACCTCGGCGGCCCTGACCCCCCTCTGCGAAAAATCCTGGATCCGCGCCTGTCACACGTGTTTGCAACGCAGTCAGTTCTTTCGGTGGTGGGGCAACTTGTCAGCCGTTTTATGCCAAGGGCGAAGAGCTACATGGTATCTGGATGAAAGTCACCGATCCATACGTAGGCCTAAGGCTGGGTTTACATAGAGCGACACGAAATACGATTACTCGACACGGTACGTTGATATACGCGTGTGTTGATTAACTGACAATGGATTTTCAAATATGCCGTTTACATTGGTCTATACGCATGGGTATGGGCGGTTATAACCGCAAATAAAGACGTTACAATATAAGGACGTTGTTGTTGTCATTTTCTCTGGTCGTTGTGATGATCTGTAGTCGTAGCTAAGAAAGACGACAGATGGCGCTGTAAAAGAAAGACATCGTCAGTCATACTTTCTCTAGACGTTGTGGTGATCTCGAGTCGTAGCTAAGAAAGACGACAGATGGCGCTGCACTTTCTCTAGACGTTGTGGTGATCTTGAGTCGTAGCTAAGAAAGACGACAGATGGCGCTGCACTTTCTCTAGACGTTGTGGTGATCTTGAGTCGTAGCTAAGAAAGACGACAGATGGCGCTGCACTTTCTCTAGACGTTGTGGTGATCTCGAGTTGTAGCTAAGAAAGACGTAAGATGGCGCTGTATCGTTCGTAACACTTCGGGTGTTTTCGTCATTCTTCGCTGACACGGGATTTTGACATGTTTGATGTAAAAACACTGAGACGAATTTATAATTTTGTTGTAGTCGTTATGATGATCATGAGCAACATCTGGCTGTGATTTATTCCCAGTTCGTCCCTTTCCAATTTGCCCCCTTCCCAATTCGCCCCTTTTCCTGTTTGGCCAATATCCTTGCCTTAATCTAAATAAGGCATGAAGACTTCCCTCCTGACCCTGAAAAATTGAAGTAGCCAGATGGTAAATAAGTAATTTTTATGTAGCATAATGGAACAGGGGAAAATGGGAAAGGGGCAAAACAGGAAAGGGGCGAAACGAGAAAGGGGCAAAGTAGGAAAGGGACGACACAGGAAAGGAGCGAAGTTGGAATGGGGCAAATTGGGAAGGGGTGAAATGAGAAAGGGGCAAAGAGGCGAAAGGGGAATAACATGGGGGCGAAATGGGGAAGGGGCGACTTGGGAAGGGGGTAAGTGGGAAGACACCTCTGGGACACATCTGGCTGTAGTTTTGGTCAGTAATAAGTGTTTTTTTTCATTAGGGAAGTGGCTATTTATCAAGCCCGGCTCGCCAAACCGTACGCAAAATTTGGCTTAAACATCGGGCTGCCCTCATTGTCCGGAATCAGGTGATAAATGCCCTCACACTGTCTTCAGTGTGTCGGTTAGCACAGTGCAAATAAGTGAGGATTAACCCCGAGGTCGAGGGTTCGATTCGCGTGTATTTGATGATATTTTTCCTTTTAGAATTGTAAAATTTCCTCCAAGATTTGAAAATAATAGGTAAAAATTACCCCGCACGAATTTAAATGAAAAATTTTAGCAAATCAAAAAAATATCATGCAATGTATATAAAATATCATCCTGGGTGCATTTGGTCATTTTCATGACTTTTCTCTTAGCACGGCAAGTTTGACGCCTTGGGATACTTCGCCGGTAAGCAATCATGCAGTGGGATTATTGCCGGAAGGGGCTGAAAATTAATGCTATACCTACCATAATTTGGGAATAGGGAGATAAGACCAATCCCTACAACCTTTCAAAAGGGACCCATAGTAAATTCTCAAGGACATAGGAGCTGTAGGCCTAATTCGAGGCTGTCCTTCATTTCGCCAGCTGCAGCGCCATCTGTCGTCTTTCTTAGCTACAACTCGAGATCACCACAACGTCTAGAGAAAGTGCAGCGCCATCTGTCGTCTTTCTTAGCTACGACTCAAGATCACCACAACGTCTAGAGAAAGTGCAGCGCCATCTGTCGTCTTTCTTAGCTACGACTCGAGATCACAACAACGTCTAGAGAACGTGCAGCGCCATCTGTCGTCTTTCTTAGCTACGACACGAGATCACAACAACGTCTAGAGAAAGTATGACTGACGATGTCTTTCTTTTGCAGCGCCATCTGTCGTCTTTCTTAGCTACGACTACAGATCATCACAACGACTAGAGAAAATGACAACAACAACGTCTTTATTTTGTAACGTCTTTATTTGCGGTTATAACCGCCCATACATGGGGTTACGTAGAGAGTAGAGTGTAAACACGGTGTGAAGAGAACGAACATGCTCGTTCTTTTTGGCGTGTGGTGACTTCGCGGGAAGATGTTGCGTTGTTTCGAAGTTTGTAATTGGGAATTTTAGGATGTTTCCTCATCAAATATCACATTCTTTCTTATTTGCATCGGAAATGCATGAAACTGAATGGAAATAATGCCAAAAATCGAGGCACCGTGTCAAATGACTACGACACGATGAAGACCTATGTAAACCGCCGTTGCGGCCTGTCGTTTGATCTACGCGTACCGTAGCGTGTCTTCCGTGTATCGACACGCTCTATGTAAACCCAGCCTAATACACATCTCAACGGTCAATAGCAGGGCACGTTTCCTAACCGCTGTGCCTATTGACCTGAAACATCGTACATACGTTTATACCCATAGGTCAGATGACCTATGACACCAAGTTTCGGTCCGATTCGATTGTTGGCTTGGCCAAAAGGTGGCCAAAACTGAAAACACCAAAAAAAGTGCAATAACTCCTGAACAACACCACAAAAAATGTTCTCTGTTTCACTGGAACATATCAACTTGACACTTGTTGTTCGTTGTTCTGCATGGTGCATTCCCCCAGGTGAGCATTACCTTTTCCTCGCACGACAGATGACTTTACGTCACTTTCTTGTCATGTCGTTTCAGAGCAGTCCAGGAATACCGAACGAGGACGGCAGAGTCCGAGCCCAAATGGCAGAAATTGGTGGGGATAGCGCTGACAACCTGATGCATGACGGTAATGTGGATGATGTCCGAGGGACGGATTCTGCCTCAGAATTCGACGGATGCGTGTCTGGGGATCCCGCAAACGGAGGCAACTTTGACGACGGGTACGAGATATTTCGGCAGGAGCTTGAGTCTGAGAAAAAGGGCCGTGAAAAGGAAAGGAACGAATTCTTAGCCAGGGAACAGCGAGCAAATCAAACGATAGACCAACTGAAGGCGGAAATGGCGAAGAATGAACAGGCGATGGTAGCAATGGAAGAAAGGTTAAAGGCGGAAAAAGTGGCAGCTCTTGACACCCAGAGGGACAGGATGCAGGGGGAGCGAATTCAAGCTGAAAAGGAGAAAGAGGAACAGCGCCTGAGGGAGACCGAGGCACTTCAACAAGAGGTGGATCATCTACATGAGAAATTGAGGGGTACGAATAAAGCAAACCGGCGCGAGATTGAGAGACGTGTTCAGGAAATGACTGCTGCAAATAAAGAAGAGGTGAGGAGTAGGGTTGGCGAAGTTGAAGAAAGGTTGAAGTCGCTGCATGACGAAGAGCGCCGTCGCCTGGAAGACAGATACAAGGAACGTGATGAGAAATACAAAGATGAAGTGAAGAAATTGACTGAAGCGAAAGAGGAATTGGAAAGCATTCTGAGGAGGAAGATTGAAGTGTCCCCGAATGACACACTTCGACGTGCCTTAGAGTCCTTCATCAACCGTGAGAAAAAAGCTGAGGAAAAATTGGAACGGCAGAAGACGAAGTACGAAGAGGAAATACAGCAGCTGAAAAATGATTTGAAGGAATCAAAGGGAAGTCAAAATGATAAGATGAGGGAAAAGTATGATGGAGAAATCAGGGACCTTGAACAAGAAAAGAAGGGACTGGAAGCAGCCATAGATGGCATGAAGAAACATCAACAGACGGAGAGAGAGGAGTTTGAAGGAAGACAGAAGTCCCGGCTGCAGAAGTTACATCAAGCCAAAGCAAGGATCAGTGATTTAGAGAGGTCTTTGGAAGCCACGAATGCCACGTGCCAGCAGTTGACAGAGAAGGTGAGTGATGTGAAGGCGGAGCTGGAGAACGAAAAGACGGCAGCAATGAAAAGAGCAGAAACCACAGAGAGGCAGCACGAACAGTCAGCAAAAGATCTCCGGGATCAAATTGTTGATGTGCAGCAAAGGTTGGACACTTCAGAGACTGAGAACACGCGCTTGAATAAGCAAATTCTAGACGAGGTTAAGAGAGCCAAGGAGGAGATCAAAGAAATTACTGGTCTGCACCACCGTGAGGTAACGACACTTAAAGACGAAAGCACAAGGGCATTAGAAGTTGAAAGGGAAAGGTTTAAACAAGAGAAGGATGCTGCGAGGGAGTACTGTGAAAAGCTGACTCAGCAGAAACGTGAGCTGGAAGGAAAGATAAAAAATCTGGAGGGCCAGTTGGTAGAGAAGGACAAAAGGATTGCGAGTTTGGACGAGAGACTCGTTTCCTTGGAGAAGTCGAGTACATGTACTTTACCAAAGGAGAAGAAGCCCAAGCGGAAATATAGTTTTGGCTCGGGTAAAGATCGGGTGGAGAAGTCTAATACTTCACTACAAGAGGAGAAGCCGACTTGTACGCATGATCAGCAGAAAAGTGAGCTGGAAGGAAAGACAACAAATCTGGAGGGTCAGTTGGAAGGGCAGCAGGAAACGATTGAGGGTTTGGAAGAGAGACTCGATTCCTTGGAGAAGTCGAGTACCTCACCAAAGGAGAAGAAACCGAATTTATTCCGCAGACTTAGTTTACCCAGGAACAAATGAACTATGAAATTTGATAGTTTAATTACAAAAAAGTTCATAATTTAACTACGAAATTTACTACGAAAAAGTTGGTGGTTGAACTGTGAACTTTCATAGTGATTCATAGTTCAACTGTCAAAATGACAGTTGTTCTTACTATGAACTTCACAGTCCAACTGCAAACTTAAACTATCAAAATTACTATGAACTTCATAGTTCAAGTATGAAAAGTGATTGAAGAGGAGTTAACCCCTGCAGGAGTGGTAGACTCCTCTCGATCAAAAAACCCTGATCAGGGGACTCTGTTAGACTGAGTAAGCCGTAACATACAAGTTACCATACATAAGATATTGGAGTCAGCGTTTCCATTAAAAAAAAACTTTATCATATGTGTGGTGCAATGAAGCATCATTTCCGAAAAATTTGGCACTCCTCAAAAATAATGAGCGAGGTTTCTTGTACAACTTTAAGTTGTTACCATGTTAGTATAGGAGGGAGCAACATTCTTATAATTTTATACGACATATTTTTAATTCTACAATTAGCATAATTAGTTATTAAGATTAACATATAGTTCTACTATGAACTTTTTGGAAATGACAGTTGAAGTATGAAATTTGATAATAACTATGAAGTTGATAGTTACTACGAAGTAACTATCAACTTCGTAGTTCTACTATAAACGTTTTGTAACTGAAAGTTGAATTATGAAATTTGGTAAGAACTTTGAAATTGATAGTTACTACAAAGTAATTACTATCAACTTTTATAGTTCTACTTTGAACTTTTTAAAAATGAAAGTTGAATTACGACATTTGTTTATACTATGAAGTTGATAGTCTTACTATGAAGTATAATTACTATCAACTTTCACAGTTCTACTATGAAGCTTTTGGAAATGACAGTTGAACTGTGAACCTCATAGTCAAACTATCACATTTGATAGTCCAACTGTGAAATTGGCAGTGGAACTATGAACTTTCATAGTTCATTTTTTCCTGGGTAGGCTCGGGTAAAGATCGGGTGGAGAAGTCTAATACTTCACCACAAGAGAAGAAGCCCGGGCCTTTCCGTAAACTAAGTTTAGGATCCTTAAGACGTCGGCGCTCAGCATCTACACGGGATGCTAAACAGCTGACTGAAGAAAAACTCGAAGGGTCGGTCGAAGAAGTGTAACTGGACATCGCAGGAAAAGTAGCGTGGTTTTCCCCCCAAAGAAGTTTTTGCCTCCGTAGGAAAAAGTCGGCGCTCAGTATCTACCGGGGGATGATGACGCACAACAACAGTGGATAAAACACAAAAATGACAAGTTAAGCAAACATAATTCATGTATTCTCTCCTGCAACAACCTGTGTATCGGAATCTGCGTCATTTACGCCTTAGGTGTGTGTGTGTGTGTGTGCGTGTGTACATGTAGTGTGTCATCAAAGGATGTAGTAATTGTTGGTTTTCGCAACCCCTGTTGGGCATACGACAATGTAAAGCTGTATTTACTTTCACATGGATCCGGTCGGACCAATGCCCCAGTCCTTTTGCGCCTACATGTAATTTTCCGGATACGACAACGCAGAAGTGAGCCATTTTCAGGAACATGTGCAAATAGTTGTAAAGAAATATTTCCACATATTTTATTATTTTTAGTGTTAAAATTGAGGGAAGTCCATTTGCTCGATTTTTTTGACAGACCGGTGTCGGACCGGATCCGGGTGCCAGTAAATGCAGCTTTAGCGTACACTCAATTGTTCAGCGTTCTTACCACTGAAGTCATATGCGCCTACACTTCATTCCACATCCGAGTGGCGCGAGGTTTTCAGCCGATATCTCCGCAACGACTGGGGCGAATTTGACATACCATACACCAATCGACTTGTCTTTTTTGTCGGTATCTTTCTGCTATCTTCATTTTTCGCCTAAGGCCGACATAACGGATCCCTTTCTCCAAACCCATTTTGTTTCGCCATGGTGTTCAGTGCAGTTTACACGTACGCGATGCATTGCGTCATTTCAAAATGGCCGCCATTTGGGCCGTAAACACGAACTCTGATTGGTGAAAGAACATTTTTCTGTCACGTTTTTTGGGAAATGACAGCGATGATGGCTGTAGCGGCAAGAAAGATGAATCGATTGACGTATGTTTCGTCAAATTTGACCCAGCCGTCGCGGAGCTATCGTGCATAAACCTCGCGCCACTCGAAAGTGGAATGGACAGTAATTCTGATTATTATCGTCAGATATCACTACCTTGCGATGTTCACTTGTTGATCAAAATGAACAAACTGACCCATTTTCAACACGTGGTCTAGCAGCCGATGTATAGCATAGAGCAGGGTTTCTGCCAGAAAATGTTTGGAGGGTACTGTTTTTTTTCAAAATCAGCAAAACCCCCATGAAATTAAAGAATATGGTCCGTTTTGTTCCTTTGATTGAGGGTACTAACTTAGTACCCTCAGTCCCCACTGGCGGAAACACTATTGAGTTATACAAAGGTCGCCTGGACACGAGGTAGAAGTTTCGAATTTTCTTTGTATACAGAATGACAAAAACATTTATTCACATATATATTTCTTTAATACTCTAGTTTCTGTTGACACTGTTAGAAAGTACATACAATTTTGGTGGACAACAATTCAGGGAGTTACGAAATCGGAGAGAAATAGAGTTCATAAAGGGCCTGTCACACTGAAGTAGTTCTCAAAACGTCCTGCCTCGTCTTAAAAAATCGTAAAACGGGCTAGAACGTGTAACCCTTTGCCAAATAATGCCTCGATGTTCTGGAGCACCCTTCCCGTCCATGAAGTTCGTAAAAAGACTGTAAAAAGTTGCCACTACGTCCATTCCGTTCGCACATAGTTTGAGCCCGTTCGGCAAAATTTTCAAGAACGTACTGAGAACTAGCTCAGTGTGATTGGGGCATTAGGAGTGTACTTGAATGTACGGTGCCACATTGGTAAGAGGTGGATAAATGTGGGGGGGGGGGGGAGGAGGGGGACATGCACTCGAAAATGTTTTGTGCAATGATTTTGGAAGTCCAGGTTTTATTCTGAGAATTTACTCACCGAGTGTAGGGACCCCCTCCCCCCAAGTCCTGTATCCAGACATGTCGGCTACATATAAGTATATGCATATGGCAATGCATGCATAAGAAAAGACCAATATTAGCCTACATTCGATTAGAGTACATGTAGGTACTCGATCAGGACTGGGGATAGTGCCAACTGATAGTGCAGTCAAGTTATCTAATGAGAGAATCGAACGCCGCCACCTAGCTATTTGGCGTCAGCCCTATCTTTTCTATGTATCATATTATGTATAATAAGCAAGAAGTCAATCTCCAGAATTCACAAATTTTCATCTTGCCCTGACAAGTGTTCCTATCACTCCTACTCTCGCTCAATCCACCCTTGCCTGATACTACCCACATTTCTGCTCTCACTGCCACCCGGAAGATGAGTGGCCAATCAGAGCTCTCTCTGAGCTATTACCTCGCCTCCAGGAACTGAGCAATGAACGAAGTACACGGAATACGTAGTGTATGTAACCGAATACACCTAGGCTCGAGGTAAATCAACAGAGCAAACATGGCGGCTTCAGAACTTCGGTATGTCGCTTGGAGTCAGATATTTGTGGAAAATACAATGTTTCGTCGCTAGCTTCACATCAGAAGGATCACGTGTTTGTATCAGGGAAGGACTTGTTTGTGTCAACTATGACCGGGAAAGGGATGTCATTCATGTTTTACACGGCTTCAACTGCGTCGAAGTTCAGATGTCAGTGGACTACTAATGTATGCGAGGACTTTTCTGATTGGCTCTCAAGTTGGCTCTTCTTTCTATCGATGTTCGTCGCGATTTAACAAATAATTATTGTTTTTTGACGAATTATGCTGTAAAATGAAGGATTTTGATATCAAGTAATAAAGAACACAGGCATGCTTAACGTTGAATATGTTTTTTGGTGAAATATTTTGCTCTGGATTATTTTTAATGACAGCAGTGGGGCTGAGCATGATAAACGGCACAATCTGCTGGGAGTGGAATTCAGTAGGGAAAATGTCAAGGGTGAAGAGAGCGTAGTCGGAGGGCGAAGTGACCGTAGGCCTTGATATGTCAAGATGCAAATTTTCGACCCCAACCGGGGTCTTTTTCAAGTGGAACTTTACAATCTGAAACTCTAGAAAAGACTGAGCAGAAACCCGAATGTAGAACTAATTAACACCTGTGTAGACAGGATGAGTACGGGTCCAACAAAGAGAATCAGCACAAACTCTAGACGAATCCACCGTAAAGCGTGTGCACAAGTAAATCCAAGATACAGAATAGCACAAAAATTGACACACAAAATGATAATAAGCAAGAAGTCAATCTCTAGAATTCACGAATTTTCGACCCCAACCGGGGTCTTTTTCAAGTGGAACTTGACGATTCTAATCATATTATGTACTTAATAAATTCTTTAATATTACCAAAAATAGATATTTTGTTATTACCTAGCTATTAAGCTCAACCCGAATACATCTCCATAATCCTCGCAGAAAGGAGTCAAGGGGATTAGAGGCATGTGCCCCACATTTCACATCACCTTACATCCCATGTGTCTATGTCTTCATGGATTGTATATAGTAAATATCTTGTTATTTCCATTTATGTATGTATTCATAAATTTCTTCACTCATTTATGTATTTTGTATAACAAAACAACCAATCAGAATCTTCATTGTAAATTTTATGATTTGTACTTGCCTCTTGAAGGCCTTTTGATTAATAAAATAATTCTAATTCTAATTCTAATTCTAATTCTAATTCTAATTCTAATTCTATCAGTGCGGTCACTTCATCACAGGTGGCGCTAGCAGCTGACAACCTACAGATTTCGGCTCAAATATTGATTTACTTGTAATACCGGTACATGTCATAGTTAGATTCCAATGGCAACCAAACGGCGGAGCATATCAAAATGCTTACATGTATGAGGAGGCTGCCTGGAGGGTCGCTTTAACCATCCTCCAATCGTAGGGCGTTGGTCTCGCACCTCTTCACACGCCCGCAACCAATCTCGTAAATTACCCAGAGTTCAACATTGCCACATCCAAGTTCTGGAAATACCTAAACCTGTACTACTTTTGCACAGTGCAAATGCATCGTTCATGGCGGATGAATTTCTGACCGATGCACAAGCAATTGCGTAGGGATTCGAGAGAGTTCGTACTCTGTTCCTTAATAGGGAGGTTTCGCAAATCCGACGAAAAACGAAGTCCGAAATACGAAATTGGACTTCAACTCCATGACGTAATGTATTTCAGGAGATGGTTGGTACCACAAATATCGCCTGCTGCAAGAGCGTCTTTTTTAGCGTACGACGTTAGACCGATAGAGTTACGGTGTATATCACTTTGAAATTTATCTTTCGTATCGAATTCGTAGATACGAAGTGGAAATTTAAACATTCAAGATGCATCATAACTCTGTCGGTCTTACATGATATGCTAAAAGACGCACCGGCAGCAGGGACATTTTGTAGTGGCAACCATCTCCAGAAATACATTAGGTCCTGGAAATGAAGTTGAATTTCTATTTCGTACTTCGTGTTTCGTCAGATTTGCGAAACCTCGCTAATAAAAAATTGAATACCCAACGAATGTTGAATAGTATTTTTTACAAATACTGGAACAAATTTGAATTTTGGTGCGATTACTTTATAAAAATGATTGGCAAAGTCGATGAGCGCAAGAATCTTGTGCTGGGTTGAGCCGTTTTCAGAGGTCTCAGCCGAGGAAAGATGGTGGCGACCTCTTCAGATTGGCTCGCAACATGGTATGTTGTTTGAATCTCACTGCAGTGGGAGTACGGATTGCAGGATATTAGGGAGTTTTCGCAAAGCCCCAGAAACGCCAACGCGAACGCCAAACCCATTGTTCTATGCCAAGAAGAGAGCACTGAACAAAAGGATAGACGTTCGCGTTGACGTTTCGGGGGCTTTGCGAAAACTCCCTATTATAGAGTTTTCGCAAAGCCCCCGAAACGCCAACGCGAACGTATATCCTTTTGTTCGGTGCTCTCTTCGTAGCGTCGAACAATGGGTTTGGCGTTCGCGTTGGTGTTTCGGGGGCTTTGCGGAAACTCCCTATTATTCCAACAAACTTCCTCGTTCTGATTGGTCGAACAAAGAACGAAGCCCCGTCGCCTATTATGGTATGGAACATAGGCCTAGTCATGAGCAGAGCAAGCATTGTGAAACCTCAGTGGTTATGTCATAAACCATCGATCCTTGCTCCGATTGTAATGCGGTGTAACCTTGTTAACTGACCAAGGCGCTGACGGAAACATACAACAGGCCCATTTATAGGCCTACCTGTCCGAAATGACAGCCTGCTACGATTGGTTCTCAACACTACGCAATACAATGATCTTATGCATATCCAATAGGCCTATGTGGAGATTTGGGGTAGCCGCATTGAAACTCCGCTAGTGCTTCGACAGCCTATCGGTGTTAAAGTGCATGGGGAAATGTACAGCACTATCGGCAGATGGACTCCGCTAGCGCTAGCGGAGTTTCTATGCGGCCACCCCTTGGTCATGTTGGTCTGCACATTGTGTGGACTGACTCCTTAGAGGTAAGGATAAAGTACATGTATATACATGTAATGTTGTGACATTACGATGCTGTCGCCACGATGTGGTCAACTGTGAATTTGTTTCAGGCAATTGCTTTTCGCGAAATTTACCTCGAGGAAGATGAGACCAGCCATCCGGTCCCATATCGTCAGTGGCCGATGAAAAAACGATGACGTCACAGCAAGCATTATGGTAAGTACATGTAGCTGGAGTAGATTATACATCAATTGTACATTTTTATGTGTGCACTACTGCATGACGTTGCATGAATGACGTGTGCTGCAAACTACACATCCATTCAATGAAGAGTAAATGCTAATCTGATATACATGTATACTTGATATGGTACTCGGATATTATCCAGACACCCATAAACCCTTCGACCGCCAGTTAAACAGAAAGTCACCCGGTGTAACGTTTTTCAGTGAGGCCCGTGTGCCAGTGTGACAATACAATAGATTGACGGAATAAACGGTGACTTGACAATGCGCGACACAATAGAGAAACAGCGAGTCCGTTTCCCAGTGTGTTCCGAACAATGGGAATCACACAGAAAAACGGCCACACTGAAAAACGTTACACTTGGAAGTCACCCACCACCATTGTTTGATATTCATCAATGCATGATGCAGCCCAGCATAGGCCTAATGTCCGTTAAAGCGAATGGCTCGCGGGGTTTGTTGTGGCGCCATGACAGTTGGTCATCGATATCAAGCACCATTTTGAGAAAAAGGCAAAAGAAGGATTTTAGTTTAATGGGAAATGCATTAGACAGCCAAATTTCGGAGGTGCATTCTGCAAAATCTGCTGCTTCAAAATCAATGTGAATAGTACAAAATGTACATCTTGACCTACTGAATTTGAAAACGTCATTAACCCATTTTAACAAATTTTTAATGGAACCTCGTCCCCAGTGTTTACATTCGCATATTTTTGCACAGGTGTTGCATATGGCTGGAGCACGGCTTTGCCTGGAGGCTAGATTCACTCTCTATGGAAGGTACCACCAAAAATGTAAACAAACCCCGCGAGCTATTCGCTTTAATTGAGTCGACGTTACAGTGGCTCAATGCTTGGTGACTCTGAGGTCACATCCTCCGGTCTTCTAAATTTCGATTTTGTATTTTCTCGCGATATCCTCGGCCCTCCTCTGCCCAAATTCCTTGGTGATGGTATCAGATGGTAGATACGGCGGCAGGTGCCTGAGTGACCCTTGCACTCGATCAGTGTAAGGGAATCCCCAGAACTCGAACAGTGGACTAACATTTCTTCCAGTCGTACGCGAGAAGCGAATGATCCACTGTTTGATTTCCTCTTCATCGTCATCAGGCTTGGCACTCTTCGGCAGGGCATCGTACTCTCTGAAGACTTTCTTGTAGGCGTCCCAACCGAAGTCGCGGGCAAGCTGTGCGTAGATAAACAGGGCAAGCCCAGCTTTCTCCTTCCATGTTTTGAAACTAACTCCATCAGCGAAGTACCTTCTGGCGTCATACAACTGATTCGATAACCACGGATGAATCCACAGTATCCTGTTGTAGATGGTGTCCATGGCATGCAGGGTGAAGATGTTGCAGGTCACTTCGCCGGTCCCACCCCAGGTCCACCAATCATTCTGAAAGTTATGGCCTAACTCATGGAACATGCCCCACAAGCCGCCATCTTGGGTCTTAGGGTTGATAAGGCCGTCGACGTTCAGGAGGAAGTACTTGCCGCCATTCTGCAAATACATTGTATAATGTTGTAGAAAACAGCATGTCGTTAAATACAAATGTAAGCAGCTTGTACCTCCATGCTAACGAATGGCTGTATAAAATATTCTGACTAATGGCGGCTTTCCATTGGAGCGTTTTCGCGCACGGAAACGCTCCAATGGAAAGCCGCTCTTTAGCCTGGTGTAGGCTACATCGCACTTGCGACTGGAAGTAACTGATCTGATCAGTCGCTGGTGATGGACGCCCTGCGCGCACATCGCAAATTCAGGATATCAGTAAAACTAGGAGGATCCAATCAGTCGTCATCTCCTGACCGCGTATACCGCACTTCCGACTGGCAGTAACTCGGGTAATATCCGGGGCGTTGAGACAGAAAACTGACACTGATCAGTCGCAAGGCCGCGTCCATCGCAACGACTGAACGAAACTGTGTACAACTGGTCGCTAGAAAGATGAACATGTGCAACTCGCGGTGACTGGCAAAATCACAGTTCCAACGAGTCGCAAGGGTGTGGACATCTACAATTTCTGGCGACTAATCAGTCGCCTCCAGTTCCAGCTAGATCCTCCCAGTCTCCAGTAACTCAGTGGTGACAGTCGCCAGTAGCTCAGTGGCGACTAGTTGTCTCCAGTCGCAAGTGTGATGTACCCTAGGCTATAACAAAACCTACCAAATAAACCTGCCCAACTTAAAACAACCATGGAAAGGTCACCTCAATCTTCCTAAATGAAAATCCGACATTGCACAACACTTACCCTATTCGGATCAACAACATCAAGCTTAGTCACGATGGGATACCCAGCGTGCATGTAACCTGCCACTGGTTGCTCATCAGCCACCGTCCACTGGCCTCGACCCAAGGACGGGTCACATCCCCGCAGCTCCATGTGCGCTCTTACCACATTGTCCCACATGCGCATGACGGATCCGGGATCCTTGACGTCGCGGATTGCCTTGGAAGGTAAGGTGATGGTCAACAATTCGCCGGATATGTCGCACCAGAGGCCAGGCTTCTTCGACTCAACATTTTCCCAATCTCTCGCCGTCTCGTAGGTGAACCTCGGGGCAGGGACGACGTTGCTGAGCGTAACCCTCAGTTTTCCCTCAGATTTTGGACTCTTGAGGTAAACCAGCCCTCCAAACGGATTCCTCAACTTCAAAGTGGAAGAGCCTAACTCTTCACTGACGCTAATCTTCGGCCATCTTCTCCATGGTTCTTTTACGGAGAAGTTTTCATCCGTGTGGGCTCCGACGATTACGGACCATCCATTCGCCTCGCCACTTTCTGCAGACCAGGAGAGGACCAACTCCACTCCAGCAGGCAAATAACACCCCGTCGGAATCACCCGACCCTCCTTACCCGAGACGTACACCGTGACGGTCTCCAGATTCGGGGGCTGGTCAAATTCACCAGGAAATTCCTCGCGGCCTTCTGCGACAACAGCTTTGCCGGACTGACTTTCCTGCAGCATCATCAGATTCAGTAACTCTGATACTCTTTTCCCAACCTGGCTTGAGATAGGGTTACCTTTGGTCGGGGCTCTGCTTGAAAGCTCCGCTGCGATCGCCTTCACGGTATCTGCAGCCTCCATATATAATTTGGCCTCTACCGGTATGCAAGAAATATTGCGGGTGATCTTCTTCAATCTGTCGGCTTCAGCCGGCTGTCGCAACAGTTGAACAGCCCGATCTATCCGTGAAATCTCCGCACAGTTTCCGGTAACAGACAGACTCCCCGACGTACTGAAGTATTCGTCGAATCTTGCGTAACACATTCCAAGCTTCCTCATGATGAATGAAGTCGCGAATTCCTCGTAGGATAAACCTGTGACCTGGGCTTTTCCCCATGGACATACCCCGCACACCAACCCTCCGCCGTTCTCTACCCATTCCAACAGCTGCTTTAAGAACGCATCACTCTTCCTTACACTGGACCAGTAAAGAAACCTGTTATCTGGGATGGAGGTGAAGTCGTTCACGTGATCAGCATCCATAGCAACTGCATCAGCTCTGCCTCTTGTCACCCAGCTCCTCACATTCTCGAGCAGTGTCTTGTTCCACTTCGGTAGTTCTTGGAATCTGAAATTTGTTGTGAAAACATCATGGGGGAATACGACCACTCGCCCCTTTCCTATCTCACCGGCAGCAATCAGGGTCTCAAGAGTCCTGTTGGACAAGATGGCATCCGAGTTTTCTCCGTAGACGATGATGAAGCCCGGAGTAGCCCCATGGTACTCTACGCTCGACACATTCGCGAGGATTTCTCTTCTCCAGTCTGTCATTGTCTCCTGCAAAATGAAAGAAAGAGGCATGTACACAGGGCGAATCTATTGAAAACGGTGACGTTAAAGCCCAGGTCACACTGTGGCGACTTAGGGCCAATTCATACTTGCTCGCGGACCGTCAAGCGCATGAAACTGATCGCAGGTTCCCAATGCGTGAATGTGCACACACTCTGAAATTGATCATAGTCGGCGTAAAATCCGGACGGAGTATGAACCACCCCTAAAGCCTAGGTCACATATCCACTCCGGGGCCCGTACGGCGAGTAAAAACAGACATTTTGGCCAATTTCTACGGTGCCCAGTTTGATCTAGTTTAATTTCCGCTTATCCATTGAGGCGATTTCGGCATAATTCAGCTTAGATCTGAGTTTCAGTCTCAAAAATCCACAGCAAGCCGCTGGGTGGGGAAAATCGTACGGCGCCCGGTGCATTTGTGACCTAGGCTTTAGGGGGGCGAATCCCCGCGAACTAGAATGAAATGGTCCATGGACCATGTGCTCACCCCTTTGGACATAGTAGTGTAATGACAGAGAGAGGTATGTTCATGCTCCATGGACCATTTCATTCTAGTTCGCGGAGATTCGCCCTCCTAAGTCGCCACAGTGTGACAGGGGCTTAATAGTGGGTTCCCACTTGCGACTTTTGCTCACGACACGGGGCGAATCTGAGGTCTGCGATATTCCCTCGACAAGCTGCAATGTTTAGGCCCGTATGCACAGCCCACACTTTAGCCGTACTTTTGGAAAAGTGTAACTTTTGCTGTACTTTGCTAAAATGCACAAGACTCCACTTTTGGCGAAAGTGACACTTTCAAAGCCCCAAATGAAAAGTGACTGCTAAGTCAGAATTCCAAGCTGAATTCTCCGAAAGTCATACTTTAGCCTCGCTCTACAAAGTGTGACTTTTTAGCTCACCTGTGGTGAGCTCTTACGATGGTGCAGTGCCCGTCGTCCGTCGTCGTCGTCCATTAGCAGGGCACGTTTTGTAACCGCTGGGCCTATTGGCACCAAACTTGGTACTTGAATGTTAGGAAGTTGCTAGTGAATTCCAAGACGAAGTTGGATTAAACATGGGCTTGAAGAATTGTCATCTGTTCTTCTGGGACATTCACCCACAGGTGAGCACATGGTCGATGGACCATTTCATCGAAAAAACAGTGTGGAACTTTCGGTAAGTGTGGGCTGTGCACACGACCATTAATAGCATTCGTAGTTTTTCGCGAGTTGTCAACTGGTTGCTGATTGGTCGAATACTCGCAGGCCTAGACAAAGTTAGTCGTGGGTTGTCGTAGATACTCGTAGATGCTCGTACATGTACAGTCTTTTTATACTAGTGTCCCACTGGCGAATTTCGGCCTGCGACAAGGGACGAATGAAAAATTCGTAGATCTTCGTAGACTGTCGTCTATGTTCGTAGTGATTCTCTGCCTCCTTGATCCAATGCAAAACACATTAATGCTAAATATCGCAGCTTGTCGTGGGAATGTCGCAGACTTCAGATTCGCCCCTTGTCGTGGGAAAAAGTCGCCAGTGGGACACTAGTATTAGGTGAGACAGTCTCTTAAAGGGAGATCCACTCATTGTGTGAAATTTTGAATTTTTGAAATATCGTTAATACATTCAAATTCATTGATATCTGCAACACGTAATATGTTTTTTTTAATCAGCAAACTGGTCATTTTAAGTATTTTAATTGGATCCCAAGGGGGCCATTCCATTACATAGCATACATGATGTCATTTGGACTAATTTATGAAGGTACAACCAATAGGCCTAGGCAGTCACAGTATTAGCTCATTCACTACAAAGGTCGTCAGCCTATTGGTTGACACTAGTGACATCACAATATATTCAAATGGCAATAGTCTACATGGATTGATAAAAATTCAAACTTTTCAATGAGTGGATTGATAAAAATTCAAACTTTTCAATGAGTGGAGTCTCCCTTTAAACATTATTTGCTAGTTAAATCGATATGCAAGCAATACGTGTACCGAGTGAAATAAACAAATAAGAATAAAATAGCAACGAATGAAATTTGAAATGAGAGAAATTCTACTTCAGGCCCATCTGGCCCAAACGTCACTGGATTTATTGACCGAGTTATTGATTCCTTCCCAGGCATTAGGATCACTTCCATCCGTTGGTATCCAGTTACGAACGGCGAACTGGGACACACGGTGCTCGTTGTAACTTGATTCTAAAGGCGGCCTTCCACCTGAAAGTTTTCTGTCGCAATTTTCCTTATGGAAACCTATGGAAAATTGTCAGACACTCTGTTGCAGGTGGTCCAAAATTTGCTCGTGTGTCTATTGTCGACGACTGCCGCGTATTGTTCGAAAAGATCGCAGACATTTCTGGCGAGGAATAGAACATGTGCTATTCCAAGCAATAACTGTCGGACACTAAAATAACTGGCTGACATAATCTTTAAAGGCCTCCATGTAAAGACATACGTACTCTAACCCCCCCCCCCCACATTCCTGAACTCGGAAAAAATGACTAAATCCTAAGTTGAAGATAATGTGGTGGGGGTCAGAAACAGTAATGTCCTGTCCACTTAATACCTGTCACATTCCCGAGCCTGGCAAAGTATGGCTGAAAGGGTAAATGTCGTCCTGGGTATATACAAAGATTACCCATGATCTCAGTCTTCACTAAAACAATACCCTGGGTATAGTTTCGGTAGCCGAACATCACCCAGCTTCCGCAATCTGTGCCTAGGAACGAGTCTTATTAGAAATCCCGCGGAATCCTGCGGTCTCGCGCTGCGCACTGTTAGAAATATCCTTACTAAATTTACAGAAAAGTGCCTGCAGCAGAGTTTCAGGCTTTTTCTTTATTTCTACTGTTGAAAGTTAAAAGTACAGAAAATTGTGAGATAACAACTGTATTGGAAAATTGATTTACAGATGAACTGTAAACAAATGTTACACTGTAACTTCCATTTACAAGAATCCATATTTTTAACTTTTGACTGTGAAAATAAAGAGAAAGCCTGAAACTCTGCTGCAGGCACCTTTCTGTAATTTCAATGTATCTATGTATAGGCCTACCACTCGGATGCTTCATAACCCTTTTCGAATGGCATAGACAATCAGGTACAAGGAACCGCGGCTTTCAGCCTCATCCGACAGACCCTAAATTGGTTCACAACCTTTTTTTCATGCATGTCCTGGCTGGGATCGAACCCACATACTGACCCTGTTAGGACTGAAAGTCAACCGTGTTAGACCACTCGACCACTCCAGAACATACTGTCAAAGCCATGATTTAATAAACTTGGCAAACACACATCCAACTTGCCTGCAAGGGAATGAAAACCGTGTTGACAGGCGCAATATTTAGTACATAATACTACGAAGTCCCTTTCACCGACCAGGCCAATGTACATGTAGGCCCGAGGCCCTAAACATGGTTTCTGCTTGCTCTTGATTGGCGTCTAGCACGACTCATTTTTGCAACAATACGTTCACCATCGAACATCAAAAATCGAGCGTCAAATGCCCTCATGGGAACTTATATTTCATCATCTATATGTGCGTAAAATGCATTCATGTCATTTTCGCTTTACTTATAATTCCAAAGGGGAACGATTTTTAATACAACTACCAACAACCTCAAGAAGTCGTGTAACATATAAATCTACAACATGTATTACAAAGGCGCAAGCGATCTCTAACTAACATCCTGGGATTACCGAATCTGTGAAAAAATATTAGTCCTGCAAAATGACAGGAAGTCCTGTAAAATGACAGGAAGTGCAGTATATCAACAGTACAGCCTGTAAATTTATGGTTAAAATTAAGAAGCTACCGTTAAACTACAAAAGCTCCGTCATTTTACAAAAGTACTTGTCAATATATCACGACACCCGTTATTCAACAGAAATATCTGTTTAACAAGAGATTATTTGGAGTATTTATGAATTACAGCACGATTCTGTAAAATATTTTCTGTAAAATCTTCTGTTTTTTCTAACAGTGCGGTACTTGTTGAGTGTAGCTGTTCATGACATTCTTCAGGCGGTCACGTGACCACGGGCGAGACAACCTCGTATACAGGTGTCATACTACGATGCTGGGTGATGTTCGGCTACCGAAAGTACACCCAGGGTATTTTTTTGTGAAGATTGAGATCCTGGGTAATCTTTGTATATACCCAGGACGACATTTACCCTTTCAGCCAAAGTATGACAGCGAGCGATATCTTCAACTTAGGATTTGGTCATTTTTTCCGAATTCAGGAAGTGGGAGTTTAGAGTATAGGTCTACAGTAAGAAAATGCAACTTGATCCTCGTTTCAAAATTACAATAAAAAGTCGTGATATGAGTTGATCTGAATTATTTCTCTGCGTGTGGGTCGATTTCAATGAAACTTTATCAGCTGGCGGGGACATTACGGGGACAATGGATTGTGTAACCAGTGCATCGGGGATGTAGGGAGCTGCCCGAATAATTGTGAAAAACACTGCTTTTGAAAATCGGCTTGGCAAGCTTCTATCAAGTGGTGATAAATCACTTTTGTTAGCGGTTTTGTTTAAGGGTAAGAATTAAACTTTCAAAACAAATTCAGGAACTCAATTGCTATGCACATCAGGGCGCTCATCTGTAAAACGGCGTTTTTTACAAAAAATCGGACAGCTGCCAACATCCCCGATGCACTGGCTTCAGAACGTCAGCCACAGCAACCCCAACGCCCATCAAAAATATACAGATATAAAAAATCACGGATGTTTACTCACAAGTAGGCCCTAGGATTGTAGGTTTCTTGCGGTTTATGTCCACTCTCTGATTTGACTTTCTTCTGCACTTCACAAGCACCGTCCTGGAAAATGAGAATAATCGGGCGTCCGTCGAGACTTCTTCCACCCTTGGTCACGTGATTCTGTAAGTGATTCCTCATTGGTTCGGCATATCACGTGATTGTTTTACCCAGCAGCTTGGATTGACGTATGTAGCCTGGAACTAGTGCATATTTATTCAGCCACTCATATTCCCGTCGTTCATCCAATTAGGCCAGATAAAAAAGTACTTGTTTAGCGTCCGGGCACTTTAGTTTTTCAGGATCGGGAGGGAGGTTTTTATTTTTATTTTTAGTAGCTTTTAGCTGAAAAGATAAGTCAAAAACAAATTTTTAAAAAAATTTAATTTTCAAATTTTAGAGTAGGCATTTTTTTTAATGGAAAATGCATTACAAAAAAATCAGGGGTCTTGGCATTTTTCAGGTCGGGAGGGGACGCTAAACAAGTATTTTTTATGTGGCCTTATTAAATTGACTTGACTTGAAAATCGAGGCAGAGGATCGGGACGTATCTTTTGTTCAACACGAAAGATAAGTATCACACTTAGACTTAAGTAGTTTTATGAATACGGGGCCAGGACCCATATTCATAAAGCTACTTAAGTCTAAGTGTGGCAATTATCCTTTGTTCAACACAAAAGATAAGTATCATACTTTGACTTAAGTATGTTTATGAATATGGCCCCTGGGCCCATATCCATAAAACTACTTAAGTCTAAGTGTGACACTTATCCGTTGATCAATACAAAAGATAAGTACCACACTTTGACTTACGTATGTTTATGAATATGGACCCAGGTGTATTTTAATAAGTCACCTCTAGTTTTAGCGGAACAGCCATGTTATTCATCCCATGATACGGTTGCAGGTGGTATTCTTGTATTTTTATATCAGTGCCCCAAAACATGAAGACCTGGGTCAACCGCCACGAAACTACGATAGCACTAACAGGGCCTAACAGAGAAATTCTGTAATGGTAAAAGCCATTCCATACCTCTCTGTTAGGCACTGTTAGTGCTATCGGTGTTTCGTGACGGCCCGCCCAGGGGTAGCCGCATAGAAACTCTGCTAGCGCTAGCGGAGCCTATCGGTGTTAAAATGCATGGAAAAATGTACAGCACTATCGGCAGATGGGCTCCGCTAGCGCTAGCGGAGTTTCTATGCGGCTACCCCAGGAAGACCTACATGCACTCAAGCAAAAGAAAAGCATGCCTGGCTATAGTTATACAGACGGAAGAAACTAATTGACTGGGACAAAAATTGATTATCTATTTTTTGCTACCACGGACCTAATAAAAACAAAGCCAATTTGAAGAATATGCAGGTTGAATAAACCTGAAACGTGTATGTATCTTTGCGAGATCCTTTGCGATAATATTATGACGATCTCTGAAGTTACAGGACCACTATTTTGTGTTTTTTCTGTGCCTGTAAAGTTGAACCATCTTTTTAAGGTGGGGATTTGGCCTAGTATAGCGATTAAGGCGTGCTACCCCTCAGTGCTGGCGATTGATGCCTTATGCGAGGGTCCGCGGGTTCGAGTCCGGTAGTAAGATGTGTCTTTTACCTTAGAAACCAGGGCCCAAATCCATAAAGCCTTGCTAGCTTAGTTGGTTGCTAGTTGTGTACATCGGCCTGTACAAACTGGGCACTTTAGCAGGCAACTAAGCCTGGCAAGGTTGGATTTGGGCCCTGTTATTATTCCATGCCCTGTAAAGTTGAATTGCGGAAAATCGAAAAATGTCACCAATCTTGAAACTATTGAATTCATACTGAGTGTTTATTCTATAGCCATGCACTAATCCGTCATCGAACAATGGAAGCGGACACTTTTTACAGGGGCTTTTTTACTGTTACATCTCTCGCTGAGAGCCATGTAGAGCAAGTCAGGCAGACGTGAACAAACGTTGACCCATTGATTTTAACGTGACAATATTTGGCGAAAATCATGTCAACACGAAAATCACCATGTCAACACCACCCTGGGACGGCCCAGGGATCAACATCTGTCTAAATGTATGCTGTTCTTTCTTGTTCTTCTCATGATTATCGAAAATGTATGCATATCGACTCCGCCAGGCCCAGCACAGGAATTCGAAGTTGACAATTCCGTCTTTGTGTACGTTTTAGCTCACCTGGTGGGCTCTCGTGATGGTGCAGCGTCAGTCGTCGCAGCGTTAGGGCACGTTTCGTAACCGCTGAGTCTATTGACCTGAACCTGTGTGTATATGTACCTCTATGTAAGATGACCTGTGACACCAAAATTCGGTCCGATTCGATTCTTGGCTTGGCCACTAGCTGGCCAAAACTGAAAACACAAAAAGTGCAATAATCCCAGGGGCCGTTTGCACAAAAGTTAAAAATCACTGTTACATGTAGTTTATCTTGGCGTTAACTTATCCCAAAATGTTAGTTTTGTTAGTTAACACCAAGTTAGGGATTTTAACAGGAAAAGTTAAATTAACAGACTTTTATCTTTTCAAGTTTTGTGCAACCGGCCTCTGAACAACTGGCTCGATCATCTCTAAATTTTTATCATTGGTGCATCTAATAAGGATCCAAGACATATCAAACGGGTTTTTGATTTGACCTACTTTTCAAGGTCACAGAGGTCAGTGTTTAAAATTTTGCCATGTGGTGGCACGTTTCGTGGCTATTTGACCTAGAGTCTTCTACCTTGGTGTGGTTATGTATCTAGGTCCCCTCTTAGGTCTTCACTGAGCAATTTTCGGCCGAATTCTTCTTCAAGCATGGCGGCCGTCTTGGAAAATGGCCTTTGGCCCATATATCATAAATTACAGAAACTAAAATGTTTCGACCTTGAAATTGTAGGTATGCAGGTGCCCTCTATGCGTACGTCGAATTTTAACCCGTTTCGACTTCAAATATGGTGGTCAGTCGGCCATCATGAAGATGAGACATTAGCCAATATCTCATGACGAATTGCAACTGGAGTGTTGTAACTTGGTACGAATATGTATGTAGGTACCCTTGAGGTGTTTGCCAAATTTTAGCTCTATTGCACTTCAAATATGGCCGCTAGTTGTCCATCTTGAAAAATATACTTTGGCTCACATCATATGAACAATACCACAAAGAAAGTTCTAACCTGGTATGATATTCCCCTGGAACATATTGACTTGACACTAGTCTTGTTGATCGTTCTTCTGGAAGGCTACATTCGCCCAGGCAAGCACATGGTCCAAGGACCATTTCATTTATAGATGGCAACTCAAGGGAATGGTTATTGAATGGTCCCCAATATTCGGCCTGATCATTTGTAAATCATCGCGGCTGGTAACATCTAATAGGGAACTTGGCAAAAATAATCTTTTGAAGCGTCATTGTGGCCGCATCACCGCCACCCTGTCTTCCAAGTGTACTACTACGCCAGTTTGAAGTGGCTGCAAGGAAATCCTACTCCAAGGCTAGAATTGGGGAGGAGAGGGGCCATTAGGGGTAGTCATGGGGTCATATGAATGAAGGCTAATAAATGCTTTTACTTGAATTTTGCAGCACAAATTCACTACGCTATGCTGTACAAATCTGAAGTAAAAGCATTTGCTAGCTTTTATTCATATCATCGACGGGCTCGATCCGAATTACGCGTGAAACACAGCACAAAATGACATAAATATATAAATATCATGGACCATTTTCTAAGTATGGACCATTTTCTCTTCTGAAATCTAGTGTGGAAAAGTGCCAGCCTGAAGAAGACCCCGGTTGGGGTCGAAAATTTGCTAAATTCTGGAAATTGACTTCCTATTTATTATTATACGTTGTGTTGACTTTTGTGCTTCTTCTCTCTTTGGTTCTAAGTTGACCGCATGACGAATCTCCAGCAATGAACACGGCCGCAAACTTTCGTTAGACACCGCCAAGAAAGGACCGACAGACCAGACAAACACACCTATTAACATCAACAACAATTCAAAATTGTATATGTAAATCTTTAATAATATCTCTCGAATATCATTCACATTGACATAAATGAGTAAAGGTACCAAACGAGGATCAGCTGTCCTTCATTGTATACATGAGACATTTCGGAATAAGCATGTTGTTGGAGTTCAAGAGTAGATGCAGAAATTTGGTGAGTCTTTTTTCCAAGTGGTAAATGATCTCTCCATCACTGATGATAAAAGGAATCAGGTCATTAGTGTTCGTTGAGGAATGTCCAACATTTTTCTGATTCAATTTAGTAATAATCACATGTCATAGATCCCGCAAAGGTTAGACTTGTCCAAAATCACACCTAAGTTACAATAATTTACCTCCGTAAAAAAACTACAGATACATGTAGCTAAACCCTAATTCCTCAACACAAGGGCGAGGAATACGAAGCCATTGAACCATGTCACGTAAACACTTCCTCATGTAAACAAGATGGTAGACCATGATGAAACAATCTAAGGGCGGTATGCACCAACGAAGATTATCTTGAACTCATGTTGAGCCACAACTTTTCCATTGTCACATCATGCCCTGGCAAACCGGAACAATTGAAAAGCTGTGGTCCAACCTGAATTCAAGATAATCTTCGTTGGTGCTTATGGCCTTTAGTTCTAGCGGACCACAGTATAAAATTCGGTTAACATTACAAGAAGTTTCACGCGGAGCTGATCTATTATTAGATCACTGAAGTCATTCGATTCTAAAACAAGAAAAGGACATCGGAGCGATGTCAATGGTTTCCGATGAGAAGTTCACTACTCTAGAGCTAATTAACTGTGACCTTGACCTCTGACCTTGAGAAGTATTGCGTAACTGGAACAGGATCCCTGATATAAGCCTATCGGGGATGGTTAATTCAGGCTTCTAATTCGTTTTCTCCTGAAATNTCGGGTTTTCGAGGCGGGGAGTCCTTAAATTCAAGCTAGTGGATAGCCTGGATTTTTGGACGAACAACCATCACCCCTCTGAATAATGGACTAGTCCATGTCAGCACTGCAGGTTGAGATTTTCAAGACAAAATTGACGGGACAAAGGCACAACTGATCAAAATGAAATTTTCACTGATGTCTGAAGAAATATCAAAGCCTTTGATATACGGTCGAACCAGATTAATTCCACCCCTCGTAAATTGTTTATCATTGGGGAATCCCCAGACACTCTGCTGTTTTTCGACGGAATCCCCGATTTGACCATTAAAATGGCATTCAACAGGGTTTCAAAACAAGGATAATGACGGCGGAAGATAAAATCAGAAAAATTGTAGAAGCAGTATGGACGTAGAGAACATCCAAAACTTTCATTTCCCGAGCGAACTGGTTTACGATCGCCACTCTGTTTCGAATAAAATGACTTTGATCAGTAAAAATACCCGGAAAATGCACTGCTTAACCATTAGGCTGATGACGTCATCGCTTGTAGAAGAAAACTTCTTGTAATGAATTCTCCTGATTGGTGCTTGGTTGGGCATTCAATTGGACCGTAGTGACTCTTATTGGTCAATAGGGATCATAACTGTGATAGATAGAGGGTAGTACACAGTAATCAGGTCCTATACAATGGATGTCTTTTCTGTTGGCAATTGATCAGGACCTGAATGTTCCTTTCAATTCAATAGATTTAACCACTAGTGACACCTATTGAATTAGTGAGTTGGGTTCCTCATTGACTGACAGCTTATACACTTCACGCAGTTACATGTAGGCCTACATTTCAAACATGCAAAATATAGATTTAAGATTTCAAAGCCTAGGTAGTCTAACTATACGAGTACATCGATACGTACATGTATATGTATAAATCCTAAAACCGCAAATACAACAGAAAGTCAAACCCACCGCCACTTTCTCATTTTGCTCTTTTTTTGAAGCAAGACTTGGGCTAACGTTATGAACTTGGCAACTCATGTACGAGTGCCTTTGACCCAACCTCATGAGGTCACTCAGTTCGCATGCCACTGCAAAAATACGTAGAATTAACCATACGTTCCCAACAAAGATGGTGGCCCACTTATTCTCCCACATGACGTTGTGGCCATTCATTGTCCAATCATTAATTAACACAGCCAAACACATCCTCCCAGCCAATTATTTTATTAACTTTTTGTGCTATGGCCTGCTTGACCAGCTTAACGTGCCAGCGGCCATTGAATATAGCTTACGCCATAAGGTGAGAACCATGTTTGAAACCATCTTTGTTGGAAAGGGGTATAGGTAGCGCCACCGTGGAAGCGCTCGCGCACCGAAAGAATAGGCCTGAATGTCAGTGAATTAGTCTCCGTTCCACAGTTGCTCAGTGCTTGGGAAACCTGGATTCACATCTTGTGCCCAATGGGTGAATGTCGTCCTGGGTGACCCTATATGTCACCCAGGATAAAACTGGGTGACCCTAAACGTCCCCCCAGGACATGGCTGGGTGACGTTTAGACCCTACGTCACCCAGATTGAAAATCGCCGCATTTTAAAACCTGCCGCCGAGGTAAGTGGTACGCTCCTCGTGTAGCTGAAAACGAATTCTGACATCTCCACATCATCAGATCATGGCCGCCCTTGGTCTTCCTCATCAGACGATGAAGACGCATATTGCTGTATTAGATCCATGTTTCATTCTGATTTTATGATGCAAAATCGTCACTCACGTTTGTTCATGAGTTCGCGACCGCTAGTTGACAGACGTTCCACTAGCATCAATCACCAACCTCGGCGGCAGGTTTTAAAATAGCGCAATTTTCAAACTGGGTGACGTTTAGGGTCACCCAGTTTTATGCTGGGTGACATTTAGGGTCACCCAGGACGACATTCACCCATTCGGCCATTCTTGTTGAGTTTTCTAAATGTCGATCTTGTATTTCCTGGCGATATCTTCAGCTCTCCTCTGTCCAAACTCTTTCGTCATGACGTCAGAGGGAAGGTAAGGCGGCAGACCAGTGAGTGACCCTTGTACTCGATCAGTGTATGGGAATCCCCAGAACTCGAACAGTGGACTAACATTTCTTCCAGTTGTACGCGAGAAGCGAATGATCCATTCTTTGATTTCTTCTTCATCATCAGCAGGCTTGGCACTCTTCGGCAGGGCATCGTACTCTCTGAAGACTTTCTTGTAGGCGTCCCAACCGAAGTCGCGGGCAAGCTGTGCGTAGATAAACAGGGCAAGCCCAGCTTTCTCCTTCCATGTTTTGAAATCAACTCCTTCGGTGAAGTATTTCCGGGCATCAGGTATTTGACCTGCTAACCAGGGATGAATCCACAGTGTCCTGTTGTAGATGGTGTCCATGGCATGCAGGGTGAAGATGTTGCAAGTCACTTCACCGGTCCCACCCCAGGTCCACCAACTATGCTGAAAGTTATGGCCTAACTCGTGGAACATGCCCCACAAGCCGCCATCTTGGGTCTTAGGGTTGATAAGGCCGTCGACGTTCAGGAGGAAGTACTTTCCGCCATTCTGCAAATACATTGTATAACAGTCATTAGGTATTGTGTTGCAGAAGACTGTGGTACAGTTAAATGCAAGGTAACTGAAAAAGAATGCAGTGTTTAGCTGCCAAAATTTAAAGCCTCACTGTATTGAATTTTACGACATTTTCAAAGTGTTACGAGAGTGCAGGTATAGGTCTCATAGCCTCTTGAAGGCCCCCAAAATACTTGCCTGATACGTACCGGTACTTCAAAGAATCAAGCCCTAGTTTTCAGCACACATTGAAAAAACTGAAGGCAGAGCTCTAATGTATTCAGATAGAGCATAGTACATTTTACACTACACTAACGTCGGAGGACGTAAGCACTTTCTGAATTCAATACAGTGAGGCTTTAATTGAAGTAGGCCTACCTTCGTTTAATGGAATTCGTTATGGGCATAAAAGTTTTAGCTTTGAGGCTGCTATGATCTGGAATGGCCATCCAGGCCACCTCAGATCCAGTACCGATTTGCGGGAGTTTAAACGTGCCCTAGGTACATGGACTGGGGACGAGTGTAAATGTGCAGTGTGTAGCCCAAGATAATTCATGCGCCAATTTCACTTCACCATCTATAATTTCTTCCTCATCACCCTGCAGATTAAAATGCAGAATATTGTACAACACTTACCCTATTCGGCTCAACGACATCAAGATGGGTCACGATGGGATACCCGGCATGCATGTAACCTGCGACTGGTTGCTCATCAGCCACCGTCCACTGGCCTCGACCCAAGGACGGGTCACATCCCCGCAGCTCCGTGTGGGCTCTAACGACATTGTCCCACATGCGCATGACGGCTCCGGGATCTTTGACATGGCGGATTGCCTTGGAAGGTAAGGTGATGGTCAACAATTCGCCGGATATGTCGCACCAGAGACCTGGGGCCTTATTTACAAAGAGATCGCAAAAATTTGCGTCGCGATGGCTTTGCGGGGACGCAAACTTTGCGATGCGCGGTATTTACAAAAACCTCGCACAGGTCACGCTAATTATTCGCAAAGTAGCGATCACGCTAAAGTTTGCGATCACGCTAAAGTTTGCGTGATCGCTGACATGTGGGAAAACGGTTTGCCCATTCAGCCGCGACGGGCTATGCGGACGAAATGAAGAATAATCAATTGCATAATGCTCTTACATCATCAAAGCTGCGTGTAGGCCTACATAAGCACACAGGACGAAGCATTCTACTCAGTTATACTCAATGGCTCTTGGAACTGTGACTATGGCCGGTTCGAAGTCAAAGTGGTGGACTGCCGAAGAGATGGAGATTCTGGTGGAGAACGTGGAGAAGCATCATCGTGTCATCAGCTCGAAACTGTCGGATACAGTGACTTGCGAAAAAAAGAAAAAAGTGTGGCTGTCCATAACGAATTCCGTTAACTCTTGCGGTGTCTGCAAGCGTACTGTTGAAAATGTTAAAAAGAAGTGGGAGGACCTGAAATCCCGGACTAAGGCAAAGGCCGTGATTGTTAACCGAGAAGAGACGGGAACTGGAGGTGGAAAGAAATTAAACGTTCAGCTGACGGATTTAGAAAGACGCATCCTCGGGCTGTTGGGTGAAACCGTCATTCACGGACTTCCAGGAGCGGTGGATACGGCTGAGTCTTCTGAGACTATAACGGTAAGACTAGAATAGAATCTTTTCATTCTCATGGACTATTGTAGCTGCGCATGTAATCGCCAAAGAGCTGTCTTTTTTTCGCAAGTCACTGTATCCGACAGTTTCGAGCTGATGATGCTTCTCCACGTTCTCCACCAGAATCTCCACCCTCCGCGTAGAAAGTCGGACAACCATCCTTGCGTCTTTGTGGTAAACACTTGCTTTTATCATCAACTCGACGTATAATTATGCCACCTAGAGATTGGCGATGGCTCATGGCCACTTTGACCCCCTCATTATTGTAAATACTAAAGAATCACCTTTACGGTAACCACGTTTTAGTCATCAATTAAGGGCCGAATTTGCTTATTCTTTCAGGGCGAGGTTGAAGCTGTACAGGAAGAAGACGATGGTGATGATTATTTTCAGACGGGAGCAGACGACGTTGCATGGTCCAGTGAAGAAGACGATTCGCCTGCACCTCCACCAAAGAGGCAGAGAAGTGCAGCCCCTGTTTCATTTGAGGATGAACGTTTCGCACGAGGACCGTCATCCAAGGGAAAATATACTGTCAAGTCCCCTACTGACATGAATCCCACCACCCGAACAGCCTCCTCTGCGACATCTAACTCAGGGAGAAGTCAAACCACCGTCTCAACGGTCAACGAAACTCCAACAACGATGCTGCTTGAAATTGAGAGGCAGAAACTGCAAGTAATGAAGGAAAAGTTAGAGATTGACAAGAAGAGGTTAAAAGTAGAGGAAGAGAATGGGGCGCTCCTTCGAGAAGTACTGCAAACACTGAAGAAACCAGATGATGGTACCACTAGTACATCCTCTGAGAAAAGTAGACCGACCCTAAAGTTATCTAAAGTTAGGAATTTATTTGAAAACTTCAAACATTAGCTTCCATTCAAAAGTAGGACTCTGGCATAGTCCTTGATAGGCGATGTACATGTACATGCTTGATAAAGGGCCTTGATCCCTATAATGGTTTAAGTATGAGTTTCATACCCAGGCTTGCATGACTTGACCTGAAATGGGAAAGGTAGTCTGCTGCAATATGTTGTACAGTGTACACGTACATGTACAAGTATTAATTATCATTGTTGATGTCTGAACAAGTTATCAATAAATCAAACTAAGGTAAGACGGTCATTTGTGATGTTTCTTTTACATGTACATTGTATGTAATGAAGTATCGGGGGTTATTAGTCGGTGTGTAAATTGGCAGAAACTAACAACATCTGAAATGTCATAAGGATTCTTTCCTTGTTACGCTTCGAGAGATTTCTCACCTTCAAGGTCGTCTGCTGCAGGTATGGAAAAGTTATACTCCGGCGAAGTACTGCTGGACCATGCGGTTTCTAACATCCCTACCATCCTCTTGCATGAAGTTAGGATTTGCTGGGTTGTCATCCTCATCTGGATTGTCATCGGTGTTCGGTGGTGCATCAGCCGGAACTGGTAGACCATGCATCTCGCATATATTATGCAAAACTGCTGTGGCCGTAATTACATTCACTGAGGTTTCAAGTTTCAAACGTAGAAGTCCGCCTGAATGACAAAAACGATACTGGGAACACAGCTGTATCACCAGAAAACGTTTTTCTAGTAGGCCTACAGGGTTTATGTTACATCTTGATACATCAGCGGTTATCAATGCACGATTCGTTAGCAAAAGCTGTACATTTCGCTTACCAAACTTGTGAATGCATAACCATCTCATTTTCCACCGGCCAAAACAATTCTCAATCTTCTGTCTCATGCGTCTGTGGTGCACGTTGAAGGACTCTTCGGCATCACTGGCTGTTGTACGTATCGGCGTAACAAGCCACGGTCGCAAGGGATAGGCCGAGTCGCCCAATAGGAGCCCTCCGTGGATATCTCCGTTTTCAAATTCGTTTTTTAGTCCACAGTTGTTCCAAATAAACGCGTCATGCGTGCTACCAGGCCATTTGACCACTAAATTAGTGAATTTCATCTCATGGTCGCAGATACCTTGCACGTTTATAGCATGTCCACCTTTCCTCGAAACAAAGGAATCTTCATCTGTTGATGGCGTTTTGATACCGATGAGACTGCCATCAATAAGCCCAATCACGTTTGGTATTCGACAGCGTTCCTCATCAAAAAATCCTTCCTTGATTTCGCGTTGCCGAGCCACAGATTTCGGGAATCGTATAACGTCTTTGGCCTTCGAAGCCAAAGCAGCAGCCACAGACTTCACAATTTTAGATACGGTCGGTTGACTGAACCCAAACACATCAGCTGAATCATCCTGGAGTTGGCCTGTCGCAAAGAAACGCAAGGCGCACAGACATTGCAGTGATGCTGGGATACTTTTCGATCGTACGGTCGGGGGTTCAAGGTCGTCCTTGATGAGGTCAATTACTTCGAGTAGAACACCCCTCGGCATACGAAAGCGGCGCAATAACTTTTCATCGTTGTAGGATTCCAAGGGATTTGTTCTAGGCAAGAAAATTCTAGCTCTCCGCAGAGCACGACGGTTTTCTTCTTCAAGTAGAAGCATGAGAGCCATCACGAATAGGAAGTTAATGTCCAAAGACATGAAAGTACATGTAGTTCTGTCAATACCACGCGCGACCCTTACATTTTATACGGTAGCATAGGCTTTCTGATGTAATCCAGAAGTTAGGTGGAGAATGACCAATCAATTTTCAATTGATACAGGCCTAAAAGGTTAAGAAAATGACATGAGGTGTTGACTAACGCTTGATGCTCCACACGATCAATTTTAAGGTGAAGGGCCACCGTTATCGGTGCAAAAATGACGCTGTTGTTAACGTTTACGTTTATCGTTTGATTTCTAAACCTCCCTATTTTCCAAGTCGGTCTAACCTTCAAACATCTTTCTGACGTCAATATACGTCAACATAATCTGACGGAACACCGTCATAAACCAGTCGCATCAAACATAGGAGATGTTTGCCCATATATCACAAATTCAACTTGGCCTGAACTCTGACCTCGAAGATGATTATTTATTTTGCAAGTACGGCAACCATATCATTTGTGTAGATGGTTATCTTCGTCATGAAGTCAGTGTTCTTGCCGTCATTTTGGTGTTGAAGGCAAACTTTCGTACCACGCAAAGTTTGCGAGTGGTTCTAGACCACTCGCAAAATTTTGGTCGTTTGCGTGGTTGTTTGCGACACGCAGAGTTTGCGTGGCTTTCATAAATATCGTGCAAAGTTAGCGTTGCGATTGCGATTTTTTGGCGTGATCGCTAAATTTGCGATTTTTTTGCGAAGCGTGCCCTTCGTAAATACCGATTTTACTGTTTGCGTGATCGCAAACTTTGCGTGCCTTTCGTAAATAAGGCCCCAGGCTTCTTCGATTCAACATTTTCCCAATCTTTTGCTGTCTCGTACGTGAACCTCGGGGCGGGGACAACGTTGCTGAGAGTAACCCTCAGTTTTCCCTCAGATTTTGGGCTCTTGAGGTAAACCAGTCCTCCAAACGGATTCCTCAACTTCAAAGTGGAAGAGCCTAACTCTTCATTGACGCTAATCTTCGGCCATCTTGTCCACGGCTCTTTTACGGAGAAGTTTTCATCCGTGTGGGCTCCGACGATTACGGACCATCCATTCGCCTCACCACTTTCTCTAGACCACGAAAGGACTAACTCCACTCAAGCAGGCAAATAACACCCCGTCGGAATCACCCGACCCTCTTTGCCAGAGACGTACACTGTGTTGGTCTCCAGATTCGGGGGCTGGTCAAATTCACCGGGGAATTCCTCGCGGCCTTCTGCGACGACAGCTTTGCCAGACTGACTTTCCTGCAGCATCATCAGATTCAGTAATTCTGATACTCTTTTCCCAACCTGGCTTGAGATAGGGTTACCTTTGGTCGGGGCAGTGCTTGAAACCTCCGCTGCAATCGCCTTCACAGTAGCTGCAGCCTCCAGATATAATTTCGCCTCTATCGGTATGCAAACAATATTGCGGGTGATCTTCTTCAATCTGTTGGCTTCAGCCGGCTGTCGCAGTAATTGCACAGCATGATCTATCCGTGCGTCCTTCGCACTGTTTTCAGTAACAGACAGGCTCCCCGACGTACTGAAGTAATCGTCGAATCTTGCGTAACACATCCCAAGCTTCCTCATGAAGAACGAGATTGAAAACTCATCAATGGACAAACCAGTGACCTGGGCTGTTCCCCATGGACATACCCCGCACACCAGCCCTCCGCCGTTCTCTACCCATTCCAACAGCTGCTTTAAGAAGTCATCACTCTTCCTTACGCTGGACCAGTAAAGAAACGTGTTATCTGGGATGGAGGCGAAGTCATTCACGTGATCAGCATCCATAGCAACTGCATCCGCTCTGCCTCTCGTCACCCAGCTCCCCACATTCTCGAGCAGTGTCTTGTTCCACTTCGGCAATTCTTGAAATCTGTACTGTTTTGTGAAGACATCGTGAGCGAATACGACCACTCGCCCTTTTCCTGTCTCACCGGCAGCGATCAGGGTCTCAAGAGTCCTGTTGGACAAAATAGCATCCGAGTTTTCTCCGTAGACGATGATGAAGCCAGGAATTGCCCCATTGTACTCGACGGTCGACACATTGGCGAGGATTTCCTTTCTCCATTTTGCCATTGTCTCCTTTGCAGTCGCTGCACCCTCGGTGTACAATATCGCTTTTGTCGGTAGGCAAACAATATTCCGGCTGATCTTCTTCAATCTGTCGGCTTCAGCTGGTTGTCGCAACAGGTGAACAGCCCGATCGATCCGTGCAATCGCCGCACTGTTTTCAGTAACAGACAGGCTCCCCGACGTACTGAAGTAATCGTCGAATCTTGCGTAACACATCCCAAGCTTCCTCATGAAGAACGAGATTGAAAACTCATCAATGGACAAACCAGTGACCTGGGCTGTTCCCCATGGACATACCCCGCACACCAGCCCTCCGCCGTTCTCTACCCATTCCAACAGCTGCTTTAAGAAGTCATCACTCTTCCTTACGCTGGACCAGTAAAGAAACGTGTTACCTGGGATGGAGGTGAAGTCATTCACGTGATCAGCATCCATAGCAACTGCATTCGCTCTACCTCTCGTCACCCAACCTCTCACATTCTCGAGCAGTGTCTTGTTCCACGTTGGTAGTTCTTGAAATCTGTACTGTTTTGTGAAAGCATCGTGTGCGAATACGACAACTCGTCCTTTTCCTATCTCACCGGCAGCAATCAGGGTTTCAAGGGTGCTATTGGACAAAATGGCATCCGAGTTTTTTCCGTAGACGATGATGTAGCCAGGAGTTGCCCCTTGGTACTCGACGTTCGACACATTGGCAAGGATTTCCCTTCTCCAGTCAGTCATTGTGTCCTTTGCAGTAGTGGCAGCCTCAGTCCCTGTCGGTATGGAAGCAATATTGCGGCTGATCTTCTTCAGTCTGTCTGCTTCAGCTGGCTGTCGCAACAGCACAACAGCCCGATCGATCCGTGCAATCGCCGCACTGTTTTCGCCAACAGACAGGCTCTCCGACGTGCTGAAGTAATCGTCGAATCTTGCATAACACATCCCAAGCTTGCTCATGATGAATGAAGTCGCAAATTCCTCATAGGATAAACCAGTGACCTGGGCTGTTCCCCATGGACACACCCCGCACACCAGCCCTCCGCCGTTCTCTACCCAATCCAACAGCTGCTTTAAGAAGTCATCACTCTTCCTTACGCTGGACCAGTAAAGAAACCTGTTATCTGGGATGGAGGCGAAGTCGTTCACGTTATCAGCATCCATAGCAACTGCATCCGCTCTGCCTCTAGTCACCCAGCTCCTCACATTCTCGAGCAGTGTCTTGTTCCAGTTCGGTAGTTCTTTAAATCTGTACTGTTTTGTGAAGGCATCGTGAGCGAATACGACCACTCGCCCTTTTCCTATCTCACCGGCAGCGATCAGGGTCTCAAGGGTGCTGTTGGACAAAATAGCATCCGAGTTTTCTCCGTAGACCATGATGTAGCCCGGAGTTGCCCCGTGGTACTCAACGGTTGCCACATTCGCGAGCATTTTATTTCTCCAGTCAGCCATTGTCTCCTCCGCAGTACCTGCGGCCTCGGTACCGGTATATGATTTCGCTTCTATCGGTATGCAAGCAATGTTGCGGCTGATCTTCTTCAATCTGTCGGCTTCAGCCGGCTGTCGCAAAAGTTGAAAAGCCCGATCGATCCGTGCAGTCGCCGCACTGTTTTCGGTAACAGACAGGCTCTCCGACTTACTGAAGTGATCGTCGAATCTTGCGTAACACATTCCAAGCTTCCTCATGAAGAACGAGATTGAAAACTCATCAATGGACAAACCAGTGACCTGGGCAGTTCCCCATGGACATACCCCGCAAACCAGCCCTCCACCGTTCTCTACCCAATCCAACAGCTGCTTTAAGAAGTCATCACTCTTCCTTACACTGGACCAGTAAAGGAATGTGTTATCTGGGATGGAGGCGAAGTCGTTCACGTCATCAGCATCCATAGCAACTGCATTCGCTCTGCCTCTCGTCACCCAGCTCCCCACATTCTGGAGCAGTGTCTTGTTCCACGTAGGTAGTTCTTTAAATCTGTACTGTTTTGTGAAGGCATCGTGAGCGAATACGACCACTCGCCCTTTTCCTATCTCACCGGCAGCGATCAGGGTCTCAAGGGTACTGTTGGACAAAATGGCATCCGAGTTTTCTCCGTAGACCATGATGTAGCCAGGAGTTGCCCCATTGTACTCGACGGTCGACACATTCGAGAGGATTTCCCTTCTCCAGTTAGCCATTGTCTCCTTCGCAGAAGCGGCAGCCTCGGTGTTTGACGGTATGCCAGCAATATTCCGGCTGATCTTCTTCAACCTGTCAGCTTCGGCCGGCTGTCGCAACAGAAGAACAGCTCTATCGATCCGTGCAATTGGCGCACTGTTTTCGCTAACAGACAGGCTCTCCGACGTGCTGAAGTAATCGTCGAATCTTGCGTAACACATCCCAAGCTTCCTCATGATGAAAGAAATCGCAAACTCTTCATAGGATAAACCAGTGAGCTGGGCTGTTCCCCATGGACATACCCCGCACACCAGCCCTCCACCGTTCTCTACCCATTCCAACAGCTGCTTTAAGAACTCATCACTCTTCCTTACGCTGGACCAGTAAAGAAACGTGTTATCTGGGATGGAGGCGAAGTCGGTTACGTCATCGGCATCCATAGCAACTGCATCCACTCTGCCTCTCGTCACCCAACTCCCCACATTCTCGAGCAGTGTCTTGTTCCACTTCGGTAGTTCTTGAAATCTGTACTGTTTTGTGAAGGCATCGTGAGCGAATACGACCACTCGCCCTTTTCCTATCTCACCGGCAGCAATCAGGGTCTCAAGGGTGCTGTTGGACAAAATGGCATCCGAGTTTTCTCCGTAGACCATGACGTAGCCAGGAGTTGCCCCGTGGTATTCAACGGTCGCCACATTCGCGAGCATTTTCTTTCTCCAGTCGGCCATTGTCTCCTCCGCAGTAGCTGCAGCATCGGTATATGATTTTGCTTCTATCGGTATGCAAGGAATGTTGCGGCTGATCTTCTTGAATCTGTCGGCTTCAGCCGGCTGTCGCAAAAGTTGAAAAGCCCGATCGATCCGTGCAATCGCCGCACTGTTTTCGCTAACAGACAGGCTCTCCGACGTACTGAAGTAATCGTCGAATCTTGCGTAACACATCCCAAGCTTCCTCATGAAGAACGAGATTGAAAACTCATCAATGGACAAACCAGTGACCTGGGCTGTTCCCCATGGACATACCCCGCACACCAGCCCTCCGCCATTCTCTACCCATTCCAACAGCTGCTTTAAGAAGTCATCACTCTTCCTTACGCTGGACCAGTAAAGGAACGTGTTATCTGGGATGGAGGCGAAGTCATTCACGTTATCAGCATCCATAGCAACTGCATCAGCTCTGCCTCTTGTGACCCAGCTCCCCACATTCTGGAGCAGTGTCTTGTTCCACGTCGGTAGTTCTTGAAATCTGTACTGCTTTGTGAAGGCATCGTGAGCGAATACGACCACTCGCCCTTTTCCTATCTCACCTGCGGCGATCAGCGTCTCAAGGGTGCTGTTGGACAAAATAGCATCCGAGTTTTCTCCGTAGACCATGATGTAGCCAGGAGTTGCCCCGTGGTACTCAACGGTCGACACATTCGCGAGGATTTACCTTCTCCAGTCAGCCATTGTCTCCTGCAAAATGAAAGAAAGAAGCATGCACAGAGGGCGAATCTTTTGAAAAGGGTGACGTTAATAAACAGATGATGTGGGCGTAAAAATCATCGAAAACGAAATCAGCCCTTCTATATAGAAACACACCAAAGACCCGGTTAGACGGCCCGTATTTTAGAACACAAAAATGTGACCCACTCCAGCGAAATTAGGCGCTTGTTGCAGGTTATCACCACTGGCCATCAGTTTAGTGAACTATTATCAATGCTGCCCACTATTATTGTCAACCTAGACGCAGTGATCCCGGGACCCGCCGCTAGGCGGCATATGTCATTCGAGGTCTATTGCGGATCGTGAGGTCACGTGCTGGCTTAGTCCTAAACNCATGGATGATTGACGTCTTGCCTACCCCTCATGGACTGACAGTCTTGATTTTTTCGTCATTTTCCAAATTATCAAAATCATAATTTTGAATAGCCAGGGATGATCAATCCCATATAGCCCGGAGTGCGAATTTTTTTTTCCTAACCGGTATAGATTCCTAACCAGTATATCCATTACGAAATGAAATTAACGACGTGAATGGTGGGTTAAGGGTTGGGTAAGTGTAAGGGTTGGGGTTAGGGTCAGGGTTAGTGTTAGCAGTAGTATTAGGATTAGGATTAAGATTAGGATTAGGATTAGCTTTTGCTATATCGGTTAGGAAAAAAAGTTGGTCGATATATCGGTTAGGAAAAACAAGTTCGCGCCCGGGGTACTAGTTAAAGCCAACACATACAGTAGTGTGCAAAAATATTAGAACACTTGCCATGAACTGGAAAACGAAGTATTATTTCAATGAAATGACCCCAATGTAGCCATTAAACCATCGTTTCTTAAATGGAACCTTCAACCATACGGATCTTGCATAATGAATGTTTCAGAGACACCTGCATGACACCTTTGTCAATTTCTTGGGAACATACTGCATTTTGGAAATGCTGAAAAACTCTAAGAAAACTCTCTGGAATGAGCTTCTGAGAGCGCGGAAATACATAGACACAATGCCAGAAAGATGTGCTGCTGTGACTGCTGCCAAGGGGGCATACTAAATATTAGAGTAAAATGTAAAAAAAACTTGACTGATAAATTCGTGGGTGAAAGAATCTCAGTACCTTTGTCTTTACCTTTTGCAATGGCAGGGAAGCGAAATCCAGCCTCTGCAGGGACCAAATAAAACATCAGTTTCTTAAGATTTGCCAAGTGTTCTAATATTTTTGGAAACTAACGTACAATCTCGGACAGAAGTTATTAACCACCGGATATTTGTGAATTACTCCGTGATCCTCCAATATTTTTTCTCCACGTTTTGAAGCATGGTAGTTAGACCATATTTGTCCATCATTAGGCGTCAAGATTTTTCTGATCAATAGGCTGACTTCGGTTTTACCGCTGTTCGAAGTTTGCCGGTCAGATTGAGATTTTCGGAAACTCCGCAATTCCTGAAAATTTTCAGCTGTAAAATCTTCCAGTGTCTGCATAGATGGATGTCACCATCAAAAATTTTCAAAATATTTGATTTTTTAACTTAAAAATGGCAACTTTGTTGGGATTTTTGCAATCTGCTTTCAAGTCCAGCGAACAGCAGTCTGACATAATCAGAAAAATCGTTACGCCTAGTGGTGGACGAATGATCTAACTACCATGTGCCAAAAATTGGTGAAAAAATATCGGGGGATCACGGGGTAATTTACAAATATCCAGCCAGTGGTTAATAACTTATGACCGAGTTTGTACATGTACGGCCAGTGAGAGCCGGGCTTTAAATGATCCGTCGACAGCCTCGTCAATCCATTAGTTTTGTTACATTTATAATATTCATAAATACATTCTCAACATGTCGTCGAGAACTCCAATCGGGAAAACAGTATCCCCCATATGCCCATCAATAATATACAGCTATGAAAAGAAATCACGGATGCTTACTTACAAGTAGGCCCTAGGATTGTAGGTTTCGTGCAATTATGTCTACTCTCTGATTTGATTTCCTTCTGCACTTTACAAGTACCGTCCTGGAAATGAGAAAATCGGTCGTCTGCTAGACTTGTTCCGCCCTTGGTCACGTGATTCAGTTGGGTCATTCCTCATTGGTTCGAAATCATATCACGCGATTGATCTACTCAGCAGTTTTGGATTGACGTATTCCTGGAACTTGTGCATATTTGTTCACCCACTCATATTCTTTATTCTAGTGTCTTCGATGTAAAACCGCTTCTTTATTCTAGTGTCTTCGATGTAAAACCGCTTCAAAATATTCCAGTCCACGCTAAACCTAATGATTGGCAGAGGGCTATTCAACAGGAGGGCCAATAAATGAGCTACGCCTTGTCTGCAAGGCCTATGGCGTTACACTCTTTGGGCCGATTTAATAGACGTTGGCTAAGCTAACCGTTGGTTCCACCAAAAATAGATAGGCGTGCGAAAAATGCACAACTAAATTTTTCACCAAAAAGCCCCATTTTCTAAGCTCTGTATAGCGCTAACTATCCATCCAGACAGGGCTTTTTGGTGAAAATTTAGTTGTATACTTTTCGCACGCCTATCTGTTTTTGGTGGAACCAATGGTTAGCTTAGCCATTATAAAATCGGCCCTTAATGATCTTATGAGGGTACTGTGTCCTGGGCAATGATCATCAGAGGGTCCGCTTGCACCAAAGGTAGTAGGTACTGTCTCAAAGTTAAGAACAAAAATGGGTTACACCCGTCGTAACTTTCCTGCTTATGCAGTTACGACATGTCTCGAGAGGGTTGTCCCAAATTTCATATCTTACGATAAGAACGTAAGTTTGGTGCAACCGGGCCAGGTCAGCGGTTTCTTTACATTTCTTGTACCAGGAATCCAGTTTTCATAAGGGACAGGAATTGATCCCATTTCCCTTTGACCAATCGCAGACTTTGATTTTATTTGCCACATAATAGCCGTGGTTACACCTATCCAAAATCCCCGGGGTTTTTGAGACACGGGGTTTTTCCGAACCAGAAAAAACACGGCGTTGACACGGCGAGCGGTTACACTACTTAAAATGCGATTGGTAATAAGTTCCGTATCCCGGCGATAGGGGCACTGCATGTAGGCAACTGTGCNGAAAACTTGTTTGGGAAATTTGAAAATTTCCATACCGCTGGCAAGTTACTTCTTTGTTATGTAGATTTGCACAATTCCCGCCCTTAGAGTAAACTCTGTTCGGCCACTTGTGACCAAAGCACCAGTGACAGAGCTGAACAATACCCGCAGTGGACACAAAAGATTTAGGGTCGGCACGTACACTGAAGATTGGTTTTTTGAAAACAGTATACCAGGGTGAGCGGATTTAATCTGAATGTGAATGACTGGTCGCACAAAGGCCAGTTCCGTGGATTGCCACTAGGGAATGAGCTCAGCTATAGGTAGCCCCCCACCTTAAATAGCCCTGGCGTTGCCCCTTCGATATCGCTGGGGCTAATAAGCACGGGGATTTCAGACACGGGTCTATTTAGACCCGGCGATTTACAGGTGTAACCGCAAAATCCCCGGGGAAAGCACGGAGATTTATGTAGTGTAACCACAGCTAATGATAACAAACCAGATCAGCACACATAAGGTCATGAATGAGGAAGTAGAACTACACTGACTTGGATATTAGAATATCCGGCCAATCAGTGTGTATTGCATGTTCACTGCGTAATTCTTGTATAAGCGGTCATGAACCAAATTAATGAAGCGGTTTTACATCGAAGACACTACTGTCCATTCCAATTTCGAGTGGCGCGAGGTTTATCAACGATAGCTCCGCAACGGCTGGTTCAAATTTGACATACTAGCCCTATACATCAATCGATTTGTCTTTTTTGCGGCTACAGCCATCATCACTGTCATTTTCCCTATAAACGTGACAGAACAAAGTCCTTTCACCAATCACAGTTTGTGTTTACGGCCGAAATGGCGGCCATTTTGAAATGACGCAATGCACATGATGCATCGCGCACGTGTAAACTGCACTGAACACCATGGCGAAATGAAGTGGGTTTTGAGAAAGGGATCCGTTATGTCGGCCTTACGCGAAAAATGAATATAGCAGAAAGATACCGGCAAGAAAGACAAGTCGATTGACGTACGTTTCGTCACATTTTCGTCACGTTTCGTCAACTGAGGGTTAATGAAACCAGATGGTTATCTTAGCCATCGTTTAAAAAATCGGCCCACAGCCTCTTAAACATTACATGTATTTGCTAAGTTAAATCGATATGCAAGCAATATGCCGTGTACCGAGTGAAATAAACAAATAAGAATAAAATAGCGACGAATGAAATTTGAAATGAGAGAAATTCTACTCCAGGCCCATCTGGCCCAAACGTCGCTGGATTTATTGACTGAGTTATTGATTCCTTCCCAGGCATCATAGACTCGGGACCCAGTCGTTGTGTCGCTCCGGCCGCCGCGCTACACTCCACAAACGACTGGGAAAGCAAGCTGCAAAATCAGCGGCTAGCGTACCGATAACAACAACGGATATGAATGAGTCCAGCCAATCAGAATCTGCGTCTTGAACGGCCGTCGGCTGCTCGTTGCAAGATGCCAAAATCAGCTGATTATCGGAACTTTCTTCGACATGTTCGAGGTCAAGGATGGTATCCTGATACCTAAGTTCGATGCTGTGTGCGATTAGTAGTACTTACGAATTCATTAAAATCCTGCTAGTGACGTTGGAAAGTTTCTGGACGGCGAGAAGAGCTGGTAAATTACGTCATCCACAGAAATAACAACCAATCAAAAGTGTGCCAGATTTTCCCTAGTAGATTGCTTTCAGGAAATTTCATTCGTCGAGACGGGCGTTGTGGTCGTCGGTACGTTTATTCTATAGCCAGAGCCATGCACTAATCCGTCATTGAACAATGGAAGCGAACACTTTTGACAGGGGCATTTTTTACTGTTACATCTGTCGCTGAGGGCCATATGTAGAACAACTCAGGCAGACGTGAACAAACGTTGACCCATTGATTTTAACGTGACAATATTTTGCGAAAATCATGTCAACACAAAAATCAGCATGTCAACACCACCCTGGGACGGTCCAGGGCTCAACATCTGTCTAAGTGTTCTTTTTTGTTCTTATCATGATTATCGAAAAATGTATGCACATCGACTCCGCCAGGCCCAGCACAGGAATTAGAAATTGACAATTCCGTGTTTGTGCACTTTTCAGCTCACCTGGTGGGCTCTCGCGGTGGTGTACCGTCAGTCGTCGTCCGTTAGGAGGGCACGTTTCGTAACCGCTGGGTCTATTGACCTGAAACTGTGTGTATATCGTCAACCGAGAATTAACTGGGTCTACCTGCATTTTTTACTTGACCCTAACTTCCTGTGCTTATAAGGGACTAAAAGCACAGGGAATTTGGGTCAAGCTAAAAAATGCAGTTAGACCCTGTTAACTCTCGGTTGACGATATGTACCCCTATGTAAGATGACCTGTGACACCAAGATTCGGTCCGATTCGATTCTTGGCTTGGCCACTAGGTGGTCAAAACTGAAAACACAAAACGTGCAATAATTCTTGAAGTACTGGCTCCATCATCTCTAAATTTTTATAATAGGTTCATCTAACATGACTAATAAGGATCCATGACATCAAACGGGTTTTTGCTTTGACCTACCTTTCAAGGTCACAGACGTCAGAGTTCAAAATTTTGCCATTTGGTGGCACGTTTCGTGGCTATTTGACCTACAGTCTTCTACCTTGGTGTGATTATGTATCTAGGACCCCTCTATGTCGTCAGCAATTTTCGGCCCAATTCTACTTCAAACGTAGCCGCCAGGCGGCCATTTTGGAAAACGGCCTTTGGCCTATATCTCATTACTGCAACTAAAATGTTTCGACCTTGAAATTGTATGCATGTACATCGAATGTTGACCATTTTCGACTTCAAATATGGTGGTCAGTCGGCTGTCTTGAAAATGGGACATTAGCCAGTTCCTCATGAAAAACAGCAGCTGGAATGTTGTAACTTGTACCGGTATGTGGGTACCGGTACCCTCGAGATGTTTGCCGAATTTTAGCTCTATTGCACTTCAAATATGGCCGCCAGTCGTCCATATTGAAAAATGTACTTTGGCTCATATCATACGAAGAATACCACAAAGAAAGTTGTAACCTGGTATGATATAGGCCTAAAATATATAAATATTGACCATTTTGAGTGGACCGCATGACGAATCTCCAGCAATGAACGCGGTCCGCAAACTTCCGTTAGGCTCCTGTTCCATAGAAGTTCACTTTTCACGCGCCACGCTTCACGTTTTCCTTTCGTTCCTCGATTCAGCGCACAACGAGACACACATTACCTGTCCTGCCAGTGTTGCATGCTTTCTCCGAGGAACGAAAGGAAAACGTGAAGTGTGACGCGAAAAAAGTGAAACGTGAACGTCTATGGAACAGAAGCCTTAGACACCCCCAAGAAAGGACCGACAGACCAGACAAACACACCTATTAACATCAACAACAATTCAAAATTGTATATGTAAATCTTTAATAATATCACTCGAATATCACTCACATTGACATAAATTAGTACTGGTAAAGGTATTACCAAACGAGGATCGGCTGTCCTTCATTGTATACATGAGACATTTTAAACTCCCTACGCAATTGTGTATCGCGCCCCCTTCGGTTTACTCGCTATCCACAACTGCTTTACTTCGTGGAAGTCACCGCGTTTGGTCAACAGATGGCGTCAGGGCCTGGCGCGAGTTTTACAGCCTATCAGCACGCTGCTTTCAGAACTCTTTGGCCCATTGGCAACGGTTGTTCTTGTGCTACCATGGCTACGAACCGCTCGGCCAATGAAAAAGTGTCTCAGGCCAGCTTGGTTACCAGTTGCTCGGTGCTCTCATTGGTCGATTCTCTCAGCGCCACCTGTTGACCGAACGCGGCGAATTTTACGAATTTAAGCAGTTGTGGAGAGCGAGTAAACCGAAGGGGGCGCGACTCACAACTGTGGAGGGAATTTAGAGACATTTCTGAATAAGCATGTTGTTGGAGTACAAGAGTATAGATGCAGAAATTTGATGAATCTTTTTTCCAAGTGGTAAATGACGTCTCCATCACTGATAATAAAAGGATTCATGTCATTAGTGTTCGTTGAGGAATGTCCAAAATTTTTCTGATTCAATTTTAGTATCACATATCATAGATCCCGCAAAGGGTAGACTAATCCAAAATCACACCTAAGTTACAATAATCTACCACCGTAACGTAGTTACGCAGTTACGTAGGCCTACATTTCAAACATGCAAAATATAGATCTAAGATTTCATAGCCTAGGTAGTCTAACTATATGGGACGTTTGCACCAAGCGAAGATTATCTTGAACTCAGGTTTAGCCACAACTTTTCCATTGTCACATCATGCCCTGGCAAACCTGAACAATTGAAAAGTTGTGGCTCAACCTGAGTTCAAGATAATCTTCGTTTGGTGCATACGGCCCAAAGAGTACATCGATACCTACATGTATAAATCCTAAAACCGCAAATACAACAGAAAGTCAAACCCGCCACCAGTTTCTCATTTTGCTCTTTTTTTTGTAGCACGACTTGGGCTAACGTTATGAATTTGGCAACTCATGTACGAGTGCCTTTGACCCAACCTCATGAGCTCACTCAGTTCGCATCCCGCTGTAAACTCCGTGGAGAATCGGCAGCGCATTAGCCGAGTTTCTCAGGTGGCAGCGCTGTGATCCGAGTCGGAACATGGCGGCTGTGTCACAAATGTTGAAGATGTCAACTCCAAAGCGGGGAGCAAATGTACTGAAGATGAAAGGTATACACACTTAGACCATGCCGAGGATGATCTCCAGTTTATCGTCTGTTAATCTAAAGCTTCCCTAATTGGAATTACGTAGCCGATTTTACATTTGAAGTGGAAAAGTTCAAGTGACGAGAAATGTCACTACGGTCAATCAAACAACCGGCCTGACACTACGAACATTTCCACTTCAAACAAAGAAACAACATTCCTTCAGTACCTATATTTCGGCTTGTTCTATTGCAAATTATCACTAAATCATCCTCGAATTGACTTAAACTCGCTCACCTCGACCGAAACTCTCCATCTTTCGCTTTTTAGTCCGCAACACACAATTCAATATGTGTCACAGCCGCCATGTTTGACTCGGATCACAGTGCTGCCACCTGAGAAACTCGGCTAATGCGCTGACGATTCTCCACGGTGGTAAAAATCGAGGATACGTAGAATGAACAATTATAGACGTTCCCAACAAAAATGGTGGCCCACTTATTCTCCCACATGACGTTGTGGCCATTCATTGTCCAATCATGAATTAACACAACCGAACACATCCTCCCAACCAATTATTTTATTTAAACTTTGGTGCCATGGCCTGCTTGACCAGCTTAAAAAGGAGCACGGTATTGGATCTCAAATGCGTTATTTGACTGCCGACGTAGAGGGAGCCACCTAGCGGCAGTAAGACGAACTACAAAAATGCATTACAAAATGTATGCAGTAAATCGGGTCATTCGCCGAGACGTAGTCAGACCCTTGGGTTGGAGAGTGGCGTGGTGGTGCGGGCTGTCGAGAAAAAGTGGCAATACCGTGGTCCTTTAACGTGCCAGCGGCCATTGAATAGTATTAAGCTTCTGACGTCATAAGGTGAGAACCATGTTTGAAACCATCTTTGTTGGAAAGGTGTATAGGTAGCGTCACTGTGGAAGTGCTCGCACACAGAAAGAATAGGCCTGAATGTCAGTGAATTCACTCTCCGTTCCACAGTTGCTCTGTGCTTTGGGAAACCAGGGGCCGGTTGCACAAAAGCATACTAGGCCTAGTATCATTATGTTGGTTACCAAACTGGCTACCAAGTTGGTACGGTTGCACAGAACTATACTATGTCTGGTATCATTGTAAACAACATACTATGTCTGGTAGGGTTCTGGGGCCCTATGCATAAAACATCTTAAGTGTAAGATTTTCCTTATCTTTTGTTTGGAACAATGGTTTAAGGGAACACTTAAGATGTTTTATGCATACGGCCCCAGGAGTACTACTAAGTGCTGCCATCTATGTTACTGAGTTCGTTCCTGGCTTGAATATATTAGGGAGTTTTCGCAAATCTGACGAAAAACGAAGTACGAAATACGAAATTGGACTTCACTCCCATGACGTAATGTATTTCAGGAGATGGTTGGTACCGCAAATATCGCCTGCTGCTGGAGCGTCTTTTAGCATATTACGTTAAACCGAAAGAGTAACGGTGTATCTTGAATTTATAAATTTCCACTTCGTATCTACGACGTGGAAACGAAAGATAAATTTCTAATTTTAATATACACCATCTCTTTCGGTTTAACGTAATACGCTAAAAGACCCTCTTGCACCAGGCGATATTTGTGGTACCAACCATCTCCTGAAATACATTACGTCATGGAAGTGAAGTCCAATTTCGTAATTCGTACTTCGTTTTTCGTCAGATTTGCGAAACCTCCCTATTGTCATATCACATGCAGTGGCATGGAGTTGGTACGGTTGCACAAAACTATACTATGGGCCGTATTCTAGAAGCTTCCTTAAGTGTAAGGTCGACCTTTAGCTATTGTTTGCAGGGTAGAATACAAAAGATTAAGGTTGACCTTACACTTAAGGAAGTTTCTAGAATACGGCCCTTTGTCTGGTTTCATTCTAGACAACATACTTGGCTTATATAACAACAAAACAATGGATTGTCACACCCAGTGCACATTGTGCTGTCAGGTGGAAGTCATTCAACTTGGTCTAGTACTTTACTATCCCACAAAGTATGTTACCACGTAGTTGAGTGCCTAGCATGCTTTTGTGCAACACTCCTGGAAGACCCAACTAACTAGAATGCTACTAGGCATTTGGAATGCTACTATCTCCTAGTTGGCTTCTAACTTGGTATGCTTTTGTGCAACCGGCCCCTGGAGTCACGTTCTTGTTGAGTGCTCTAAATTTTAATCTTATATTTCCTAGTGATATCTTCAGCTCTCCTCTTTCCAAACTCTTTCGTCATGACGTCAGAGGGAAGGTAGGGCGGGAGGCCAGTGAGTGACCCTTGCACTCGATCAGTGTAAGGGAATCCCCAGAACTCGAACAGTGGACTAACATTTCTTCCAGTCGCACGCGAGAAGCGAATGATCCACTGTTTGATTTCTTCTTCATCGTCAGCAGGCATGGCACTCTTCGGCAGGGCATCGTACTCTCTGAAGACTTTCTTGTAGGGGTCCCAGCCGAAGTCGCGGGCAAGCTGTGCGTAGATAAACAGGGCAAGCCCAGGTTTGTTTTTCCATGTTTTGAAATCAACTCCTTTGAAGTATTCTTGGGCAGCAGGTATTTTTTCTGCTAACCACGGATCAATCCACGGTGGCCTCTTGTAAATGGTGTCCATGGCATGCAGGGTGAAGATGTTGCAGGTCACTTCGCCGGCCCCACCCCAGGTCCACCAATCATTCTGATAATTATGGCCTAACTCATGGAACATGCCCCACCAGCCGCCATCTTGGGTCTTTGGGTTGATAAGGCCGTCGACGTTCAGCAGGAAGTACTTTCCGCCATCCTGCAAATACATGTAAATTGTTGTAGGAAAATGTATGCCGTACATGTACCTCCATGTTAACGGATTGCTACATACATGTATATACACCGAAATCGCAGATGTAAGGTCACAGATCAGAAAGACCTGGCTTTGCCATTTGCATCATGCTTCTGCTTACATGACCATATCAAAATTCTCAGTGTCAAGACTTCGATTCGAAGGTATCAGCTGGTATAAAATGCAGGTTGACCTGCATTCAATTGTATTTTGCAATACATTTGACTTCATCATTGGACACTGACCCTAAAGCCGGATATTGGTAAACAGAGAAATCAAGAAATGAAGAAATCGAGAACTCCCAAGATCGATTAGTTGGACCTATGCCGTTCTGTATCTATTCAGTATGGGTAGTTATTGCCGCAAATAAAGACAAGCATAGTAGCTCATCGTGCAGAACATCCCCTGCACCAAAGAAACCTAGATTGATGATATGTTTTGTATCAGCACAGACAGCATATGACCCCCCTCGACATTCCGGACTATAAACGAGACACTTATTGTGTCTAAGTTCTGATTCTGAGGGACCTTGGAGGTGTGAGCCTTTTGGCGTAGTTGAGGGTCCTGGCTTCGATCCTTCGCTCATTTGTGGTCAAGTATAGTGAGGTTGATATTCAGCATACATCATGAAATGAACGATAGCCTCGAACTAGGCCTACAGCTCCTAAGTCCTTGAGAATTTACTATAGGTCCCTTTTGAAAAGTTAGCTGTGGTTACACTACATAAATCTCCTTGCTTTCCCCGGGGATTTTGCGGTTACACCTATAAATCGCCGAGTCTAAATAGACCCGTGTCTGAAATCCCCGTGCTTATTAGCCCCAGCGATATCGAAGGGGCAACGCCAGGGCTATTTTAAGCACGGAGATTCTATGTAGTGTAACCGCAAAATCCCCGTGTCTATTTCTAGTTCCACGCACCCCGACAGACGGCGATGCAAATTGATGAGTGAAGCGCATGCGTATAGGCTATTTCACACCTCCAGCAGCCACTTAATTATGCTGAGTTGCCTACATGCATTGCCCCTATCGCCGGGATACGGGACTTATTACCAATCGCATTTTAAGTAGTGTAACCGCTCGCCGTGTCAACGCCGTGTTTTTTTCTGGTTCGGAAAAACCCCGTGTCTCAAAACCCCCGGGGATTTTGGATAGGTGTAACCACGGCTGTTGTCGGCATTGGTCTTATCTCCCTATTCCCAAATTATGGTAGGTATAGCATTAATTTTCAGCCCCTTCTGGCAATAATCCCACTGTATGGTTGCTTACCGGAAGTGTCTCGAATTAGGCCTGCAGCTCCTAAGTGCTTGATAATTTACTATGGGTCCCTTTTGAATAGTTGTAGGGATTGGTCTTGTCTCCCTATTCCAAACCCCGGAGAAGGTATAGCGGTAATTTTCAGCCCTTTTGAGCAATGACCCTACTGCATGGCTGTTTACCGGAAGTGTCCAAGACGTCAAAGTTGCCATGCAAAAGAAAATTCATGAAAATAACGAAATTTATTCATGTACTTCATGACGTCATCAGTTTTGTGGTCACGTGCATCTTGGCAAGACGCACGTGACTTGGATGAAATTTTTCAGATATTGGACATTATTTTATAAATCTTGGAGGATTGTACGTCAATTCTTGGAAATTAAATTCTTGGAATGTACTGTTTCAAATCTTGAACGAAAAATCAGTCTTGAATAAATTCGACTTTGGCATTCCATAGTTAAACTAATCGATGGTTAAACTAATCGATCATGCGAGTTCTCGATTTCTTCATTTCTTTATTTCTCTGTTTACCAATACCTCCTAAAGCCTAGGTCACAAATCCTCCAAATTGAAAATAAGAACATTGTACAACTCTTACCATATTCGGCTCAACAACATCAAGATGGGTCACGATGGGATAATCAGCGTGCATGTAACCTGCCACTGGTTGCTCATCAGCCACCGTCCACTGGCCTCGACCCAAGGACGGGTCACATCCCCGCAGCTCCATGTGCGCTCTTACCACATTGTCCCACATGCGCATGACGGATCCGGGGTCTTTGACGTGGCGGATTGCCTTGGAAGGTAACGTGATGGTCAAAAATTCGCCGGATATGTCGCACCAGAGCCCAGGCTTCTTCGACTCTACATTTTCCCAATCTTTCGCCGTGTCGTAGGTGAACCTCGGGGCAGGGACGACGTTGCTAAGCGTAACCCTCAGTTTTCCCTCAGATTTTGGACTCTTGAGGTAAACCAGTCCTCCAAACGGATTCCTCAACTTCAAAGTGGAAGAACCTAACCATTCACTAACGCTAATCTTCGGCCATCTTCTCCATGGTTCTTTTACGGAGAAGTTTTCATCCATGTGGGCTCCGACGATTACGGACCATCCATTCGCCTCGCCACTTTCAGCAGACCAGGAGAGGAATAACTCTACTCCAGCAGGCAAATAACACCCCGTCGGAATCACCCGACCCTCTTTGCCCGAGACGTACACCGTGGCGGTCTCCAGATTCGGGGGCTGGTCAAATTCACCAGGAAATTCCTCGCGGCCTTCGGCAACGACAGCTTTGCCGGACTGACTTTCCTGCAGCATCATCCAATTCAGTAACCCCGATACTCTTTTCCCAACCTGGCTTGAGACAGGATTACTTGGGGTCGGGGCACTGCTTCCCAGTTGCATTGCAATCGCCTTAGTGATACCTGCAGCTTCTTTATATACTTTCCCCTCTATCGGTACGCAATAAAAATTGCGGGCGATCTTCTTCACTCTGTTGGCTTCAGCCGGCTTCAGCAAAAGCTGAACAGCCCGATCTATCCGTGCATTCTCCGCAAAGTTTTCGGCAACAGACATGCTCCCCGACGTACTTAAGTATTCGTCGGATCTTGCGTAACACATCCCAAGTTGCCTCATGAAGAACGAGATTGAAAACTCTTCATAGGATAAACCAGTGCTCTGGGCCTTCCCCCATGGACATACCCCGCAAACCAACCCTCCGCCGTTCTCTACCCAATCCAGGAGGCTCGCGACAAATACGTAATCGTTATATACACTGGACCAGTAAAGAAACCTGTTCTCTGGGATGGACGCGAAGTCGGTTACCGTATCAGCATTCATAGCGACTGCATCCGCTCTGCCTCTTGTTACCCAACTCCTCACATTCTCGAGCAGTGTCTTGTTCTCCTTCGGTAGTTCTTGTAAGCTGTAACTTTCTGGGAAATTGCCGTGAGAAAATACGACCACTCGCCCTTTTCCTCTCTCACCGGCAGCGATCAGGGTCTCAAAGGTCCTGTTGGACAGGATGGCATCCGAGTTTTCTCCGTAGAGGATGATGTAGCCCGGAGTTGACCCATGGTAGTCAACGGTCGACACATTCGCGAGGATCTCCTTTCTCCACTCAGCCATTGTCTCCTGCAATGAAACCGAAAGAAGCATAACGCCTGTGATCTGCCATTGTTTACATTTGTCAGTGTTTCACCTTATTGTTTGGGAAACGCTAGCAGATAGATCGACATTTCTCTGCGTGTTTCTTTTTTGTCGTTCGCAGCCTTAAGGGCGGCGCACACGAGCGACAATTTTGACCGATTTGTCGGCCGACTTGGCTTCCGACCGCCAAAGCGACAAGATTTGGCGCTTCTGATTGGCTGATGTCTAGTCGCACCACCAGTCTCGTCGGCGGTCGCCCAGATTTAGCCGCTCGTGTGCGCCGCCCTTTAAAGCCTAGTTTATACTTCGACGCAAGACCATCGGCGTCCGACGCCCGATCAAATCTGGACGCCGACATCCCGGAATTGATTCAGAGTCCAGCGTACTTTAGCGACGGCGACCCGTTATGAAATGACTCAAGTAATTACAGCCTCGCGATCGGACGCCGACCAAATCGCACGACTATCGTAGGCCGGAGTGGACAAAAGTCTCCATTTAGGTATCATACCTAAATAGAATTAGGTACCATACTTAAATCAACCAACCACATGCCAGGAATTAGGTACCTAAATCGATTTAAGTATCATACCTAAATCGACCAATAACAGGCCAGGAATTAGGTACCATACCTAAATCGACCAATAACAGGCCAGGAATTAGGTATCATACCTAAATCGATTTAAGTACCATACCTAAATCGACCAATAGCAGGCCAGGAATTAGGTAGCATACCTAAATCGATTTAAGTACCATACCTAAATCGACCAATAACAGGCCAGGAATTAGGTACCATACCTAAATCGATTTAGGTATGGTACTTAAATCGATTTAGGTATGGTACTTAAATCGATTTAGGTATGGTACCTAAATCGATTTAGGTATGATACCTAATTCCTGGCCTGCTATTGGTCGATTTAGGTATGGTACTTAAATCGATTTAGGTATGATACCTAATTCCTGGCATGTGGTTGGTTGATTTAGGTATAGTACCTAATTCTAGGTATGATACCTAAATGGAGACTTTTGTCCACTCCGGCCTACGATACACGACGGGCTCAGCGTCGAACGCAAGATCGCGCGTCTGTCGCCAGCGCGTCTGTCGCCTAGGCTTTATGAAATGACTCAAGTAATTACAGAATCGCGATCGGACGCCGACCAAATCACACGGGGTGGGCGTCGAACGCAAGATAGCGCGTCGGTCGCCGGCGATGGTCGTACGTCGAAGTATAAACTAGGCTTTAGAAGGTATTGCTCCAAGATGATAAGCACACATTAAGCCTAGTTTATACTTCGACGCACGACCATCGGCGTCCGACGCGCGATCAAAATCTGGATGCCAACATAATGAAGTAGGCTTATGTCGGCGTACAGATTTTGATCGTGCGTCGGACGCCGATGGTCCTGCGTTGAAGTATAAACTAGGCTTTAGCAAAAGTCTATAGGCGAGCGATGCATGTATTTATTTAATGTAATACATGTACTAAAAGAGAAGATCAAATAACGATCAAGGAATTTAGGATAAGTGCCAAACTAGTTCTTTAAAATGTCAATCGATTCAGTGACCAAGTTATCGGATTCCTTCCCAGGCACCATGAACAGTTCATGCGTTAAGGGCGAGCTGTCATTGGCAATTTTTGGAACGAGGTCAGATGTTGGAAATAAAACATGTCAAAATACCATAAAAGTACAAGTTATACGACGAAAATGAAGGCACCTGCGGGGTCTTTAAGTCGAAAGGAATTGAATGAGGCGGGTCTTAAAGCCCGTGTCACACTGTCCCGAAATTAGGCACCAGATGGCCACACGAATATGGAATTTTGAATTTCGCGTGAAGATGGCCCCAAAGTCAACTTCCAGAATCTTGCAAATTTTCGACCCCAACCGGGGTCTTCTTCAGGCTGGCATTTATCAGTAAGATTTCCAAAAGTTTCCATAATTCGTATGGCCATCAGTGTGACACGGGCTTTAGCCCATCTCACACTGCCACGATTCCGAGCACGACGCCTCTACGAAATGCTTTCGTGGTGTTCCTATAGGCTTAGTGATGAATCGTAATGCCCGTGTCACACTGTCCCGAAGTTGACACCCGATGGCCTCACGAATTAATGGAAACGCTAGGAAATCTTACTGATAAGTGCCAGCCTGAAGAAGACCCCGGTTGGGATAGAAAATTTTCAAGATTCTGGAAGTTGAATTCGGGGCCATCTTCACGCAAAATTCAAAATTCCATAATCGTGTGGCCATCGGGTGTTTAATTTCGGGACAGTGTGACACGGGCATAATGGCTTCCTATAGGCTTCTTGTTTTTCGTGTCCTAGGCCCCTCACGATTGGTGAGAATTTAAAACCGGTTTCGAATAAAAAAAAATCGTGTTCAATCCTAAGGACTTCCGTGATGATCGTAATGCCTTCCTGGAGGCTTCCTGCAAGCTTCGTTTTGATCAACACGAAGCTTGCAGGAAGCCTGTAGGAAGGCATTACGATCATCATGGAAGTCTTCAGATTTTTGAATTTTAAACATGTTTAAAATTCTCACCAATCGTGAGGGCCTGGGACACGAAAAATAAGAAGCCTGTAGGAAGGCATTGCGATTCATTACGAAGCGTATAGGAACACCACGAAAGCATTTCGTGTAGAGGCAATCGTGGTCGGAATCGTGGCATTAGAGACCTTTCGCACCCGCACGTTTAGGCAACCGACTACATTTAGGTCATCAAATGTTGCGGTCTAGTGACGTGTACACAAACGGTTATAGAAAACATTATCCGCAGCGACTTCACTACACGTCAGAGAAAAACGGTTTGCAAAAGCAACATATTTTTATCAAAACTCTCATTCCAACGGTGATCGCTATTCTTTGTTATCAGATTTAGAAGGATTCCTTATGCATACCATGTGTAACATTTTGTATGTTTTTGTTTTGGTCATATTTTATTAAGCTTTTGAGTTGTGAATCAAATCCGTGTAAAAAGGGCAGTTTCCATTGACTGCCGTGCGATCAGTATAGGTCTTTCGCAATTGAACGGTTTGCTGAACATTTACTTTTACGTCATCATTTTGTGAGCAGTTGTTACGTGTGCACATACACTAAATGAAGGCCTATACACTAGCCGGCCGCAGTTCACGGGTAACAAGCACGGTACGCGTGAGGCGAGTGCGGTTTGTAAGGTACCCCGGTTAATGATCACTTGCAAACACGTCTCACACAATACAAGCGCAGTAGGGCCCTCGGTGAACTCGTATGACTCGAGCACAGTCAAAACATTACATCACCTTGCCTAAGAAATATCCGTAAACACCTATAGGTCTTCACGGATAGTTCTTAGGCTAAAGCCCAGTTCACACTGCCACGATTCCGACCACGATGCCTCTACGAAATGCTTTCGTGGTGTTCCTATAGGCTTCGTGATGCCTTCCTACAGACTTCTTGTTTTTCGTGATAATCCACACCCATTGTAACATTAAGGCCACGATCCCTCTACGAAAATATTTCAGAGGATTCGTAGAGGCATCGTGGTCGGAATCGTGGCAGTGTGAACTGGGCTTTAGGCAATAGCCGTGTCTCTCTGCGAAACCACTAAAATAAAAACCAAACCGTTTCACCGGTTACGGTTACGTATAACTAAATGTAGTCGATCACCTAAACGTGAGGGTGCGAAAGGTCTCTAGTGTGAGACCCTCGGCTTCGGGTCTTGGTTGCGACACCAAACCCGCTCGGGGGTGGAGCAAAAATTCCGTCCAAACCCTCGGCGAAGCGCCTCGGGTTTGGACTACATTTTTGCTCCACCCTCGCGGGTTTGGTGTCGCAACCAAGACCCTCCGCCTCGGGTTTAATTCTTTAAATGTAATTAAGCTGAAATTCTTGGGACTTTGCTCATTTTCTGTTTCTATAAAGCACAGGGATACCATTGGACCATAAAAACAGTCAACTGGGGGTGTCTTTATTGCTTTTCTCATAGGGGCCTCAATTCAAGCAATATGAAAATGTCAAACGACAGCTCGCCCTTAATAATATCCACTTGCGAACGAGGAACTGGAACTCAAAGTGCCACTTTTAACTTGATTCTAGGACTTCAAGCAGCTGGAGTAGCCAAAGACATGTACCAGTTATTGGGGGCTAAGTAGGAGACGACCGTGCTTGTTCAGCTCGTATTGTTGTATTTAGTGCACTGATACAAGCCTTGTTTACACTACATAAAAGTCCGGGCTCAGCACGGCCTCTCTCCACCCAGGTGTATAAATGGGTACCGGTGGGAAATGCTCGGATTGTAGCGCTGAATGAGCAGCTCATCTCAGTTCTACTGAAAGGTTTCAGGATAGACTGTGGTTAAAGTGTAAAGTCGGATGAGAACCTCTACCGTAGTTGATATCAGACTATGGGCCGTATTCAAGAAGCTTCCTTGGTCCATATGCATAAAGAAAAGCAAATGCTTTTTACTTGAAAACTGAAGCAGTTACTTCCATCCATATGCATAAAACCCAAAGTAAATACTTTTGATTAAAAGCAATTGCTATTAGAAAACGCAGTTACTATTTACTTGTTACTTTCTAGCAAATGCTAGAATTCACATGCATAATACTGAGCAATTGCTCCAACTGTAGAACCTTTGGTAAACAAGCAAATGCTTGTCAAGTATAAGCATTTGCTTTGAAGTAGAAGTAAAGGATTATGCATATGAAACCAAGTAATTGCTTTTACTTTTACTTTTTGCTTGAAGCAACTACTTTTACTTTTTGCTTTTGCTAGAAGTAAATGCTTCATTTTTATGCCTACGGCCCTTTGAGTGTGAGGTCGACCTTTAGCTATTGTTTACAGGGCAGAATACAAAAGATTTTAAGGAAAAAGCTTCTTGAATACGGCCCTATAAATCCAAACTTTAACTTTAACTTTTGGTTATCTGATTAGCTGATTAGCCAGTCTGGACACCCTACCGGGGGTGAAAAGCTCTAAAGCGAAAACGCGGATGCTAAAATATAAGTAAACTTACAAGTAAAATCTTACGTCTCGTGCGGGTCGTTCACTCTCAAATTAGATTTTCGTCTTTGTACTTCGCAAGTACCGTCCTGAAAATGAGACCAATCGGCCGTCTGTCTAGACGTCTTCCACCCTTGGTCACGTGATTCGATTGATATACAGTAAAATCACCTTTTATTGGTGGTGCTTAGAATTCCTGTAGGCCCTGGTTTTGCAGGTATTTGAGGGCCAGAATGGGGGAATTATGCGATTAACTTTGATTAAATTGTGTGATTAGTGAAGCAGACACAAACGGCTATGACAGGTATTGATATCAAGATCAGTATTTTCTTTGGTACTCTTATTATGCCTAGTATTGTTGTTTGTCACAATGTGTGCACTGTGATCACATTTCAGTACCAACCACACTCCACGAAGTTTCTTCACAGTTCAGCAGTTCCAAAGAAGTAACTTTACTGACACATAATCGGCTATTACCCACCCCAATTCTGGCCCTCAAATACCTTCAGAACCAAAGCCTACAGAAATTCTGAGCACCACCAATAAAAGGTGATTTTACTGTATGTAAATATTCACCACTGGTTCGGTAAATCAAATGTTTGTTTTTACTTAACAACGTTGAATTGACATATGTTGGGAACAAAATCATTATTATTCGGTGACTCATATTTTTTGTCTTCCAAGCAATAGGCCTACCAAAATTGGCTTTAGAATTGAAGCAGAGGTGAGAGAGAGAATGGCGGGATAAATAATCAAGCAAAGGTCTATATCATCTTTGACGGACAAAGGCTATTGAATAAAATCCGCCATTCATTAAGGCATCTTGCTGTGACCAAGCTTTGGAAAAAGATGATTAAAATGGGAACTGTATAGTCACACTAACATACATGTACTTTATGGTACAATGTGTGTATTCTGGAGTTGTCGTCTATTCAAAGCGTTTTGCAATTTTTGTAATTTCAAAGCTCCTTTGAACTGTCACTTGCCGGGGGTTATATAGATTACACTTGTGACCCATCACCACAAAACGAGTACTAAGTCGCTCTGAAGTTGGCAGGTTGAGACCAACGTTTTGTCAATCAGTAGGCCTAGGCGTATTGTCTGTTTTTGTAAAATCTGAATGATTACATTTCTTCCTTTATCTCCTGGAGTTATTTTGGTTCATCCTGGTAATGGTTCACATCTTGTGCGACTTTGGCCTACTACCGCACACCCCCTCAAGCTAATGGAACGGCCCACCTCAAGCTAACGCCGCGTCATCTTGTGCTATTTTTAGCCGCTGGCACATCAAACAAACTGGGACAAACTTTCTGATATGTTTATTCATTATTTTTTCAAATGATTATCATAAAATGTATGGAGGCTTCAGCACAGGAATCTGAAATGGGACACTGAATTTAAAGGGAGACATGCGAAAAATATTGCCCGGCGGGCACAAGTTGTCTTTGTTTTGATTAGCGCACAGCGCCATCTGTTAATACGCGGTGACACTACGCTGTAGCACAGGCCCCCGGAGAACTATCAGTGAATTTAGAACACGTACCTAACCAAAAAACACTAAGTACACCCCGAACTCACGGATTTGTGAGCTCGTGGTGTGTTTTTAGATACGTGTTGTGTTTTTAGATACGTTTGTTAGATACGTGTTCTAAACTCACTGATAGTTCTCCAGGGGCCTGTGCTATAGCGTAGTGTCACCGCGTATTAACAGACGGCGCTGTCCGCTAATCAAAAGAAAGACAACTTGTGCCCGCCGGGCAATATTTTTCGCATGTCTCCCTTTAAAATGACTTAAGTTTTTTTTGGCGATGTAGCTAACATTTCATTTTAAAGATAACGTATCACGCGTATTTTCGCAGGCCACGAAAATCATTGTTTGTTTACATTTTGTTTGTTTATGTCCAGTCTTTCTTTGTCTTATGAGTAATTTGTTGGTGGCATGCCCCTCTAAAAATTCGTTTGAAACCAAAAGTATTCAATTTGGTGGGTTGGCATGTCCCAAAATTCCAAAATAACATAATGTAAACATCCATGTTTACAAACAGTGAATGTAAACAATGAAGTCGTGATACATTATCTTTAAGTTACTTGATGATATCGATCGTATAAAAATTGATTTTATCATTGAGCATTCTCTATTTGCAAGTTTATTATTGGATCAAAAGCACATACTTATGAACGTCACTTTGATTATGACAACTCATCATCTTCATCATGGGCCTCCTCTGGCAGTAGTAAAATTCTGTAAACGTGGCTGTTACATAGGAGCACATTCTTCACTGGTCATTTGTGGTTTTATATGAATTATCAGAAACCTGACGAATGGACAATGCATTCTCCACTAATTGTTCACATAGGCGATCATGGAAACTTAAAGGGAGACTCCACTCATTGTGTGAAACTGTGAATTTTTGAAATATCGTCAGTCCATTCAAATTCATTGATATCTGCAATATGTCAGATTTTTTAACAGTCAGCAAATTCATCATCATTTTAAGTACAATTATTATATCCCAATGGGACCATTGCACAGCACATGTGATGTCGGATGTGCTAAATGCATATTTATGAAGGAACAACCAATAGGCCGCAAGCAGTCACAGTATTAGCTCATTCACTACAAAGGTCGTGAGCCTATTGACACTAGTGACATAACAATTCATGCCATTAGTCTCTATGGATTGATCAAAATTTAAAAGTTTACAATGGGCGGAGTCTCCCTTTAAACTATATTGAGACAGGAGCTGCGGTGTACCAGGTTAGAGCAGAGTATAATTGGGTATAATTCGTCAAGAGATATTGAAGGTTCAAAAAGTGTGACGTTTTTTTCAGGACGCCAGATATTTGTGCTGTTAAAAAGTTTTCTAAAACTCTCGTAAATGAATGAATTCGGAAGAATAAGAAAGGAATAACATTCTACAGTGGTTGACAGGTACGAGCAATATTTCTTCAAATATTTCTGCAATGCATATTATCAAGAATACATAAGTACCAAGAATATACAACTCCGAATATGTGCCAAAAAGTGAGTTTACTAATTTGCCTCTGGTGATCCTGTAACCAAAGGGATCTTAATTTGTGAAGGATTATTGTGTAGAGAAGATCATTACGAACAAAATGACACCTCCCAAAGTATGCACTCAGAAATAACCGAGCAACAGAGCAGTTTTGAATGGACCGTATTTTCGACAAATTGATATTGTACTTGATCTCAGGGTTGGGCACTCTGACCTATACAACAAATCCATGGTTTCACTGAAATCAAAATATTTTGTATGCCAGTAATATGTCTGTAACTTTACATAAGAATATTGATGATATTCTAAATAATACAATTCAGTCAACAACCATTAAATCTAATCATTGGTTATTTAATTAGAAGGCCTATAATTACTGTACGCCCTCTATTATCAGAAAAGGTAACTTAATGCCCACCCTTTTGCTTGATTTCTAAGTTGTACATTCTTGGTACTTATATATTCTTGATATTATACGTGCAGGATGTGTGCATAGTTTCTCATGACTTGCACCTGCGTGACTGGGTTGATCCCACTCTTCTTCAAAACGAAACTATTCATACCAAATTCAGTTGATAAAATGACCACTGTCTTTCCAATGACTTTCAAACTGACACTACAGGGAAGAAACAGCTTTGATTATTTAGACATGGCTGTCCAAGTTAGGTCGGCACTGGTGTGCGCTTTACTTTGTGTTTACACAAACAATTGTCGATTGGCCTACTACCGCACACCCCCTCAAGCTAATGGAACGGCCCACCTCAAGCTAACGCCGCGTCATCTTGTGCTATTTTTAGCCGCTGGCACATGAAACAAACTGGGACAAACTTTCTGATATGTTTATTCATTATTTTTTCAAATGATTATCATAAAATGTATGGAGGCTTCAGCACAGGAATCTGAAATGGGACACTTACAGTTTTTTTGGCATGTAGATTACATTTCATTTTAAAGATAACGTATCACGCGTATTTTCGCAGGCCACGAAAATCATTGTTTGTTTACATTTTGTTTGTTTATGTCCAGTCTTTCTTTGTCTTATGAGTAATTTGTTGGTGGCATGCCCCTCTAAAAATTCGTTTCAAACCAAAAGTATTCAATTTGGTGGGTTGGGATGTCCCAAAATTCCAAAATAACATAATGTAAACATCCATGTTTACAAACATTGAATGTAAACAATGAAGTCGTGATACATTATCTTTAAGTTAATTGATGATATCGATCGTATAAAAATTGATTTTATCATTGAGCATTCTCTATTCTCTAAGTTTATTTTTGGATCCAAAGCAAATACTTATGAACGTCACTTCGATTATGACAACTCATCATCGCCATCATGGGCCTCCTCTGGCAGTAGTAAAATTCTATACACGTGGCTGTTACATAGGAGCACATTCTTCACTGGTCATTTGTGGTTTTATATGAATAATCAGAAACCTGACGAATGGACAATGCATTCTCCACTAATTGTTCACATAGGCGATCATGGAAACTTAAAGGGAGACTCCACTCATTGTGTGAAATTGTGAATTTTTGAAATATCGTCAGTCAATTGAAATTCATTGATATCTGCAACATGTGAGATTTTTTAACAATCAGCAAATTCATCATTTTAAGTTCAATAATGAGGAACCCGCACACTAACGTCACGACGTGGCGCTGCGAGCGTTTGTACCGAAGTCTCTGTTTTTCTAACGTTATTTCCATTTATTTCTGGCGTGAAAATAAACCATTTGTGTTGGTCGCCCAACAATAAAACTTACATCATCTTGTAGCAGATGAAATTTTCTTTTAATCTCATTCCTTTTTTTCTTAAAATGAAGAGAAACAATGGCGATAAAAGCAACGTCTCTTGTGTCATTTTTCCTGTAGAAAAAAATGTACAGGCAATTTTTCATGACGCAACGTCAGCACCTAACATGACGTCAATGACACCGAAAATGACGTCAATGACGTCGTTTCGGTACAAGCGCTCGCAGCGCCGACCTGTCGGTGAGCGGGTTCCCCATTGAATCCCAATGGGACCATTGCACAGCACATGTGATGTCATATGTGCCCAATGCATATTTATGAAGGAGCAACCAATAGGCCTCAGGCAGTCACAGTATTAGCTCATTCACTACAAAGGTCGTCAGCCTATTGACACTAGTGAAATAACAATTCATGCCATTAGTCTCTATGGATTGATAAAAATTCAAAAGTTTACAATGAGCGGAGTCTCCCTTTAAACTATATTGAGACAGGAGCTGCGGTGTACCAGGTTAGAGCAGAGTATAATTGGGTATAATTCGTCAAGAGATATTGAAGGTTCAAAAAGTGTGACGTTTTTTTTCAGGACGCCAGATATTTGTGCTGTTAAGAAGTTTTCTAAAACCCTCGTAAATGAATGAATTCGGAAGAATAAGAAATGAATAACATTCTACAGTGGTTGACAGGAGCAATATTTCTTCAAATATTTCTGCAATGCATATTATCAAGAATACATAAGTACCAAGAATATACATCTCCGAATATGTGCCAAAAAGTGAGTTTACTAATTTGCCTCTGGTGATCCTGTAACCAAAGGGATCTTAATTTGTGAAGGATTTTTGTGTAGAGAAGATCATTACGAACAAAATGACACCTCCCAAAGTTATACGCACTCAGAAATAACCGAGCAACAGAGCAGTTTTGAATGGACCATATTTTCGACAAATTGATGTTGTACTTGATCTCAGGGTTGGGCACTCTGACCTATACAACAAATCCATGGTTTCACCGAAATCAAAATATTTTGTATGCCAGTAATATGTCTGTAACTTTACATAAGAATATTGATGATATTCTAAATAATACAATTCAGTCAACAACCATTAAATCTAATCATTGGTTATTTAATTAGAAGGCCTATAATTACTGTACGCCCTCTATTATCAGAAAAAGTAACTTAATGCCCACCCTTTTGCTTGATTTCTAAGTTGTACATTCTTGGTACTTATATCGGGTGTCCCAAAAAAAGTGAACGGCTTTTTGACAAGTATTTTCTCAGCGATAGATAAACCGAATTCATTGGAATTTTTCACAGAGTAACCTCAGGATATAATCAACAAGTCTGCAAAATATCTAAGAGATCAGTCACACATTGCACGAGTATTGTCAAATTCAAAACAGCATGTCAAAAAATTCAATATCAGAGCTAATGCAATGTGACCTTCATCATGTTCACGCAGGTGTTGACATGCTGTTTTGAATTTGACAATACTCGCATAATTTGCGACCGATCTCCTAGACGCAGTGATCCCGGGACCCGCCGCTAGGCGGCATATGTCATTCGAGGTCTATTGCGGATCGTGAGGTCACGTGGCTTAGTCCTAAACGCATGATTATGCTGGAGGCATTGGAACTGATTGAGGTCCAGAAATCAACAAAGGGAGCTTCTTGATGTGTATTGTTTGCAGTCAAAACAAAGTTCATTTTCATAGAATAGGATTGGCGACGTTGTTCTGAGAAAAAAAGTTGGAATATATTTGTGAAAAAAAGCGGTGAAAAATCGATATGCACGAAATGCAACGTCACGAAAGTTGTGTACACTCTCCAATACCACCGCTCTTTGCCCTGGAGAATGCACAGAACTCATATTTCTATGACGTGTACAATATCAGTGACGTCATTCCAATAAAGTCAGCCAATCTCTCAAGTTTGGCATGATTTAACAAATTGGTAGAACTTTAGAATCCCTGATCAGCATGGTCAGACATGTCAGAACAGAAGTGGCACACAGTGGAAATAATTATAAACACATGAAAATGACACACTGATAAGCCAACGTCTACTGCGAGGATTAAATAGCAGCGGTTGTCTGTAATCGCAACTCGCTGGCGTACAAAGAAACTTTGTACTTCTGTACAAAAGTTCCTTTGGACGGCAGCGAGTTGTGATTACAGGCAACAGCTGCACTGCAGCGACAGCTATTTTGCAATTCATACAATACAGCGTTTTTCCTTTTAGTAATAACGTCAACAATACATTTCTTGCCTCCTTCCCTTACTTCAATACTCATAACCATCAACAGAATTATCATGGGCCTATCGTCTGGTCCCGATAACTCTGGATATTTTGCAGACTTGTTGATGATACCCTAAGGTTACTCTGCGAAAAATTCCAATGAATTCGGTTCATCTGTCACTGAGAAAATACTTGTCAAAAAAAGTGGTTCACTTTTTTTGGGACACCCGATATATTCTTGATATTATACGTGCAGGAGGTGTGCATAGTTTCTCATGACTTGCACCTGCGTGACCTGGTTGATCCCACTCTTCTTCAAAACGAAACTATTCATACCAAATTCAGTTGATAAAATGACCACTGTCTTTCCAATGACTTTCAAACTGACACTACAGGAAAGAAACAGCTTTGATTATTTAGACATGGCTGTCCAAGTTAGGTCGGCACTGGTGTGCGCTTTACTTTGTGTTTACACAAACAATTGTCGATTGTTTTCGTATCAATTAAAGGTTATTGACGGTCATTGTCGAACTGGACGAGAATATTGGGGTTGCAGTAAAACCCGGACTGGAGCAGGTGTCCCACTTTGGTCGATGCAGGTGATTATTTGTAAAGGCCCGCCCACACGATCCGATTTTTGTAGGATTTTGTTGGACGATGTTGGATGACTCGTCCAACAAATTTACCGCCCAACATCATCCTACGTCATCCTACAGCATCCGACAAAAGTTGGATGAGAATCCAGAAATGTTGGACAGTCTCTGACAATGTAGGTTCCCGTCAAGACGATCCGATTTTTGTCCATCATTGTTGGATGGGTGTTGGATGACGTTTAGGCGCCAAAAAGTGATTTGCCCAGGGAATTTTCAATGGCTCAAACATGGATGCTCAGGGTGGGAGCATCGGTTTGATCGCTGCGGCAACAGTTGTCCTCTTAGTAGTTCGCAGACGACGGAAGCGACGAGAGAAGGCCACTAGAGTGTGGACAAGAGGGTGGATTAGCCGCAGGCAGACCTTTGGAGCTTACTACGCCCTTCTTCATGAATTGAGTACAGAGGACCACCGGGCGTTCATGATTTTCCTCCGCATGGACGTCCCGACGTTCCATGAACTACTTGCGAAGGTTGAGCCACTTATTATCGTTAGGACGTCATGTCATGTGGAAGAACTATGGTAGGCCAACATCTGTGAGGCGGTCTAGGAAAACCCGGCGGATGTCGCATTTAAGGAAAGTGTTAATGGCCTTGCTGAACCCGCACATTTCAATAGCTGAAATACTACGTAACAGATAAACAGTAGCAGATCAATGCGCAGGCAATCTAACAGCCCCTGTTCACGACTGTTAGAACACAGTAGGTCTTTGGAATGATTGCTCTCCAGTTGCCTGGCAATTCTCCGCGATCTGATTGGCTACTTAGACCATTATGACGAAGATACTAATTTGCATATGATTAGGTTTTTACCACACGTTCACGAATTTCGGGCGAACGTTTCTAGAAATAATTACGCCGTGTGTTTTGTTTCTGGTCGGCTGTTGTGAAAGTGCAGTCTTAAATCTATGTAATAACGTGAGCAATTTGTGAGTTCATCATGTAGGCCTATAAGGCTCCAGTTCCATAGAGCTCACGTTGACACTTTTCACGCGCCACGCTTCACGTTTTCCTTTCGTTCCTCGATTCAGCGCACAACGAGACACACATTACCTGTCCTGTGACATGCTTTCTCCGAGGAACGAAAGGAAAACGTGAAGCGTAGCGCGTGAAAAGTGTCAACGTGAACTCTATGGAAATGGAGCCTAACGTGTGACGAATGAATGACAAATTTGCTCAGACAACGCAAATTTCGGCCTTGCCAGAGGGTATTTCCCCGATCTTGAAACGTTACAATGGGTCATATGAATAAAGACTAGCAAATGCTTTTACTTCAACTTTGTACAGCATTGCTTAGTGCATTTGCATTGCAAAATTCAAGTAAAAGCATTTACTAGTCTTTATTCATATGACCCAATAACACAAACCGTTTTGCGAATAACTCTCCGTTGTTACATAGATCAATTCGTTATGATTGATATTAACCAGTCAGGAGGACGATACAGGCTGCAGGAAATTCTCACAACTCGTTCCCAAGTTGAATTTTTTGGGTGGTTTTCGGCGTTCATGCACTAGGTTTAGACAGGTGTAAAAGAATCTAGTGTCCCCCGATATGTGGTGTCTCCCAACAAAACATTGACGGATTAAGCGGCACCATTCAATTGGACTCTAGAGAGACCAAGACCCTTAATCCTGTGACAAACAATGCAGGGGGACATCAGGAAGGTGGGGCATTAGATTCTATCACACCTGAATCCCTATTTGCTTGAAGCTGCCGAGAGAGCACGCGGTGGTGTGAATTCCCGTTCTAACAGTCGTGCGTTGATCATTCAGCGACATCCGCCGGGGACATCCGCCGGGTTTTCCTAGTCCGCCACACATTTTTTGAGCAAAAAAGACTGGCATGTGTGCATGTATCCTCGACACGAAAAATACACACACGATGCGACCCACACACAGCGTAGGGCACTGATTCCATCTGACCAACTCGAGATGGCACTGTGAATATCAGGCAGCGCCACCATCGATGGCCAGACGAACCAGACTACGCTTCTGTAATCTGGTTTCGTGACGCCGTCGTAGTGTATCTCACTATGGTGATCTCGTTCATAGGTTTTGATATACACACGATCGATGTGCACCATACCGGTATATAGAGTCTACCACAGTGCTAATCCATCGTGGCGACGTAAACGAGAAAGATCTGTGCACTTCCGCCGAAATCTCAACCACAACCTCGGTCTGAAACTGAATGACGTAACGCAGACAACCTCACGACAGTGACGTCGACGACGTTGCGTCAGAGTCGACCATTGGTCAGAGTCGACCATCAGCCGATTTCAGATCGAGGTTCTGGTTGAGATTTCGGCGGAAGTGCGCAGATCTGCGAATTTGAGAATGGCAGCAACGTTCTAGCGGACCAATACAAAAAAATCGGATAAGAATTATGGTTTTCCGAGGTTTCAGCTGGTGGGTCAGCGACCTACAGATTCCCTTTGCGAAAAGTGATCAACTGGTCTTTCAAAATCTTCTCTTGCAGTATTAGTAAGAGCTCGTATAGTGTCTTCAGCTCAACCATTGCTGTGATTGGAAGGTGATCTGAAGTTTACTCAATAGAGGGCACTGCAATCGCGTGACCATACCCAGGTTGCTTGATCCATGTGCGCACCAAATTTCGAAGGTAGTGAAATACAATTCCGTAACCCGGGATAGGGAATTCGGTACCAATCTGAATTCTGTGTGAACGTACCATTAGTCATTGAAAATAAAGTCGAATTTCGTATTTCGTACCTCGTAGCGAGGTTTCGCAAATCTGACGAAACACGCAGTACGATATACGAAATTGGACTTCATTTCTGTGACGTAATGTATTTCAGGAGATGGTTGGTACCACAATCGCCTGCTGCAAGAGCATCTTTTAGCGTATGACGTGAGACTGATAGAGTTACGGGTATATTAAAGTTTGAAATTTATCTTATTTAAAAAAAATATTTTTTTTTAATACATTTGTTTGTCGGTGGAAAAGCTGTAATGCTTATGTTACTTGTACTATGTATACCGACTTTAAATAAAGCTTACTTAGACTTAGACTTATCTTTCGTTTCCACTTTATATACTGAAAGACGCACTGGCAGCAGGGACACTTTGTGGTATCAACCACCTCCAGAAATACATTAGATCCTGGAAATGAAGTTGAATTTCGTATTTCGTACTTCCTGTTTCTTCAGGTTTGCGAAACCTCACTAATCCGGTCATTGCCGAACTAGTCTCGCGCAACCAGCCCCTCGTTCATACTCCGAGGTCGTTAGACCGAGGGTCTGCCACAGAACGCAATCCTCATTGTAATTGGGTCAGTGACCTTATTCCGATGATTCAAAATAAGGTCAGCTTCGCTGTTTGGCTAGTCACTACCAATGCGTCATGGGTCTCAAAAGTTGGTGACGTAGGCTACAGTTTTACTCGCATGCTGCATGCTTTTTGCATTGATTGTGCATGCATGCAGTGCAGTGTAGTTGTGTTCTACCTCATNGGGGGGGGGAGGGGCGCGGCCCCCCCGGCCCCCCTCTGGATCCGCGCCTGCAAAGTATAACCATATGGACCAGACTCTAAAATTGGAAATTGCAAGAGTCTGGTGGCACGAGACTTTTGCCGAACTGGACAAGAAAAAAATATTGGGCTTGCAACAAATTTCCATTTTCCCCTGAATCATTTTTTGCGACCTCGCTTGGTTGCAGGACATCGGGATAGAGGGTGAGTTTCCATTCAGATACTCTAGTGTATACTATCATCACAAGAACCGGGCGGTGGTTATGGCCACTGCCAGGACTGCTGCATCCGCTCCACGAAATATGTTCGTGTACTCCTTTAATAGTTTCAAGCTGGTGTATGAATTGATCAGTCACTTTCAGCTACAGGATCTTGATCACATTACGGGTGAATATGGACCATATGTAGTCGGTATAGGAAACGTATTGGGGGACTTAAGATGGATTCAAAAGTTTACCGAATTAAACGTATGGCCAACCAAAGTACAAATATTCGATCTTAAAGGTGTAGAGGTCCGAGAGTTAGTCATCCCCTACACCGCGATCGAAACGAATATCCCGTATCGACAGAAAAAAATACAACATCTAAAATTAATTACATGCGAGGATAACGCATTTGTGGAAGTATCGTATTTCAGGAAAACACAAACTGGTCGAGTCGATGATACATTGTTAGTTTCTGATTTACTTTGGTTCAAGATAAAAGATAGCGGATTTGTATGTATTATGGAGTATGTGAAGGATTTGAAGTTTCAACGCCTTTACCCACCAGACAGCTTCGGTTATATAAATAAATTTGTGTGCCTGATGGATGTTCAGTGCGACTTTAAAACGAATCTTTACACGTATGAATTCAAACCTTTCAAGGTCACTCTGAGAACCAGGCAGCGAGGGTATGACGTCACGAATGTAACAGTCTTCAACAAAGCTTGGTTTAGAAACGAATTTACGCACGTACTGATGTTTCATGATAATTTCATCACAGTTGAGGAGTATAGTAAAACAAGGAGGATGGATTTGGGCCAACTTATGATGGGAAAATTCCCTCTCAAGGTTTACCAGATAAACTTCCCTTCAAACGGAACGAAGTCTACCTCTGGCAAACAAAATGCCTCCGGTAAAATAGATTTTCTTACCGAAATAGGTGGCGATCAATTCCTGTTTGTTACTGCTAATGGTGACGTCATTAGATGGTGCAGAATGAACCACATGAATCATCATAGTGTTTCGGCCTCGATTCTCAAACATATCGAGTAAATCATAGGAGGCATCATCCTGAGAATCTCAGGTCATTTACGGTCGTACCCTCCCTCAATGCCCTGAGGACATCCACCCCGTTTCGCTGGGGAAGACGGACATTCCCCCATGTGTACTCGCCAATTGGTAATTCACCAACAAACCATGCAAAGCAGTGGGGAAATGCCACTTGATGTAATGGACAAATATCGCGCCTAGTGCTACAACGTCTGCACATACATCTGGTATTACGAGTTACCGGATACCAGGCTCCTAGCATTGTATCTCATTCCATAATTTATGCACGCTGCCGAATGACAGCTGCCCCAAACACATGAACTGGATCATACCTTCGTGTTCTGATCCCATCAGTACGTCCTCGTTGACAAGATAATCCGTGAGAATCATGTTGACGCGAAGTTAATTCAGGAACAATCAGAAACTCAGCGAGTTTGTCAGCGACTCGAGAAATTTTCACAGCTACCATATTTGGGATATGACCAAGACGGGATAGAAGCTTCACTCTGATTGGCTGGATTCGGCGGAGTCGAGTGCTCCGCTGGTTCCCCACTAAAATGGCATGGATGTCGCCAGGGTCTGAACCAAGCGCGAGTTGGGGAGCCGGTTGTGAAGACCCTGGGTGCGAGGATGAGGAGGCATAGGATTCACGTCATCTTGTTTGGACAGATGAACGGACGGTCAAATCCTTTTTTTGGTTCACTAGAGTGACCATTATTATCATCCTTGATTTTCTTTCACGGTTTATGTTCGCGGATTTTCTCAGCCATGGTACAACCTTCGAGCTGAAATTTGGAGGGGATGATTTTTGTATTATAAACCCGTGTCTGCGTGGTATTTGGCAAATATTGTGGCCTATTTTTTTAGATATTAGAAATTTGAGAGCGTGCAAAAGGCTATTTTTGGGATTTTCCACTCTAACTTGTTAAGGAGAAATTTCATTCCCTTGATACGTAAATATAACAATATACAATTGATAACAAAGGTTCTTTTCGTTGATCACGCCGAAATGACAAGTATTTGTAGAGAAAAAAGTTTGGATCTACAGGCTACGGCAGCTGGTGTGGCAGAGGTATTACGATAGATGCCTGCGAGGATGGAGATTGTCTTACCTCTCACCATGCTCACGCTCCATGTGCAGCCAGGATGAGATTACCGGTAATCTCCTCCTGGTGCAGCTTATTAGCAACAGTTCATAACGGGTAACTCACAGTTGATTTTAACCTACATCGGGTAAATATTGTTTTACTGTCTGATACATCATGTTTTAAATCTATTGTGGTATTTCCGTGTCTCTGTGACAATGGAGAAGGAGTGCAAAGTGGGTTTATATTTGCGCGGAGGTTTATAAGGTCTATCGCGGTGATGAGGCCGCTGTTGACGATACTGCCGACAATGGCCGATACAGAGTGCTAGCATATCGAGGCAAGAAAGTACTTTTTCGCTCTCTTATTATGATATGACAGTCACATAGGTTGGATGTGTAGATGACGGTGGATTACTAAGGATTGGTATTCTGTATTGCTTTATTTCATCCAGCATATTGGTACAGGGTGAGGAGAACGATGTTTTACGCCCACCAAGCCATCTGGTGGTGGGCAGCTAGACTAACACTAGCCTATACCAGGCAGGTAGTGATTACTGCAACGACTGACGGCTTCACCGCTTCATGAAAAAATTTCCCCTGCCTGTCACAACCTCTAGTGAACCATGTCGCCGAAAGGCTTGTTCGTACCTACTTTTCGTTCATCTGTTTGTGACAGGAGAGTTCCAGGTAATGCCGCGGCGTCCGTCGTCGTGAACAAGGGTGGCACGTTTCTAAAGGCCCGTCTACACGATCATACATTTGTTCAAAACATCATCATACATTTGTATGATGATGTTCATGGACAAATGTATGATCGGTGTGGACCGTTTTCCCAACAAACCTGAATAGCATCCAACACGTATGATGATGTTCAAACTTTTAGCTGCATTGTGTAGACGGAAATCCACAACAAGCTTGGACATCATCATACTTGTACATCATCATACAAATGTATGATGATGTTTTGAACAAATGTATGATCGTGTAGACGGGCCTTTAACCGGAATCTTGACATTCTGTGTGCAGCTACCCTCTGCTGACCGAAATGTAGTGCAGTTGATTTATGTTCTGGCCTGTAGGGGGCGCTTTATGAATACCTTCTTTTGGCCTGAAAGCTGCACAGTAGAATCACGAAACTTTTATGGTGGGTTCATATTAAAATAACACTTCATTAGTGATTCACAGACATGTAAATGCCTGGTTTTTGTTTTGACCTACTCTTTAACCCATTGGGGCCGAATGACGGTATTATCAGGCTTTGGCCTGTACCACACACCCTTGTGCATTCAAACTGACATAGAATCGTAACCAGTGGACCGATTGATGATCTCTTTGCATATTTTTTAATGCGAGACTACCCCCCCCCCCTCCCGAATACGCGATTTTGCTCTGTTTGA
>NMRB01002220.1:20755-38598 GCA_002633025.1 Notospermus geniculatus | reverse complement strand
TACTGAGGCATGTCCGAGGCATACAGTGGCATTTTAAGATGTTGAAACCTTGGAGAACACAACATTATGAATTTCTCAGCCACAGAGCTTTGCTTCATCAAGACGACACCAACTATGTAAGATCTCGATTAATGTGTGCCCTCTTCTGCCTTGAGACGAGTCCCTGCAAGACGTTCGCTGTGCAGGACACGTTTGCCTGTCTTGTTTGTCAGTTAATACGATCTGGACAGAAACGTTTAGAAAATGAATGTGTTTCAAGCTCGAATAATTGCTGCATATTTCGGGTGAAGGTGAGCCAATCTATAATCACAGCAGGTATTTTTAAACAATAGCCGGCACCTTTTACACTAGCCCGGTTGAAGCGTGCCGATCTCAATCCTGACCGAGCCCGCTTTGAATTTCAATCGGGACTAGTTTGGTTCCCGAACCCACCGCTAGGGCTATGAGGGTTCGGTATTGGGTTCTGGCCGCACCGAGATTTCTGGTGTCTGACGTCACGAGACACTCTCCAACCGCAAGGGAGACACTCTCCAACTCACGCCGTTATCAGGTGATCAGTTAGTACACAAAAAATGGTGGAATACATTATGCGACGTCAACGAGAGACTCTCCAACCGAATTTTCTTAGGGGTTTGGTTGTTGGTGACCTGGCACACCGTTTGAGTCTTGCTGCAGAAGCAACGCAATTTGCCTTGACTGCCTTTTCGAGAGCATAACGCTTTCCCCGACCTTTTCTGCACATGATATGTACGCGGTGCCTATACAACACACAGCATGCATACACAGGTCACCGCCGAATTCCACCAACAATTCAGCAAGTTTGTCGTTTTTACCAGCCTCTGAATCAAATAAACTTCTCCGCTTCTTGATGGTTGCGTTCCCGGCCGAAAACATTAGGCTTTTCCCTTAACACGTTGAATTCGCTTTGTGACATTTGCCAACCACGTGCCTATGTTTATATAGTGATTCTAAAAATAGTAACGCCATATAAGGAGATACTCGGAAGCCAATTCCGAACCCTCATAGCCCTAGCGGTGGGTTCGGGAACCAAACTAAATCGGGACATGCCCGTTTACACTGCAATTTGGTACAGGTGTAATGTATGAGAATGCCCCGTATGACAATGTCCGCTTTATTGTTCGGCGGAGACTCAAATACAGAAAGACATGTTGATAAGTGCCTCCCCCATTGTCAGGTCGCGGCTTATTCCGTCAATCTTTTGTTGGGAGGCACTGGCAAACGGGGGGNTCAACCTGTTCACATTTGGCAAAATTGTACCGCACCCTGCTCGGTCCGGGCCGAGCACGGTGAAAGTTCCAATACGGCCTCCATCAATGGTAGGCCTTTCGTAGCGATAAAAGGGTGGGATATATTTTTGGTTGTGCGACCATTTCGTCACATTGCCTGATTGTGGGCAAATATACGTGCATTGCGGAGTAAATCATAATACAGGTAGAACCATTCTGAGTAACTCGGTCCATTTACGCCGTCCCCACCACTCCCTGCAATGCCCCGAAGAAATCGGTCGTCTATTGCTGGACGATTTGGCTGTTACCGTGTTCAAGCGCGCCCCTCGTATTGTCTGTTAGATATGCAGTGCTAGCGGAAATAAACAGCACGGGATGTAACGGCCGGTTATTTCCGTTGATCACCATAATAGCAACCAATGGCAGTGCACGTTACACGCGAGGCGTTGTCTGACGTCACCATGATTCACCGAAAGCAGGTGTAATTGGAGGATCGAAGGTTTAACACTCGGCCATGGTCGGTTGTAAGCGGCGATTTGATTGGCTGTCCACTGAAAACGGGCCGATTTCCTCGGGGTCAGAGAGAAGTGCGTCGTTCGCAGAAGCTCGGCGTCCGAAGTAAATTTGTACGAATCAAACGTACCTATTCCAACAGGCCAATGGGATAACGTACATGAAATTCAAACGAACAGAGATTGTACGTCTTATTCCCCCGATTCACGTGACACATTTCCGCTACGATGTTTACGTCTCTACGTCATATTTCTACGACACGGGCTCCGGTTACATAATCTTTTTCGCTGTAATTGGGAAATCTTTTATGATGCGAAGGACTGTTACCACTGTTTATTCCAGAAGGAAATCGAATGTTTATCGTGTTCTTCACCGTTTGCCCCTCTCCAGATACGAGAGGTTGGTTTCCTTCGTCGGCAAGAAATATTTAGTTTTTGAAAACGGAGAAAGAGGGGAACAGTTTTACATGAAAGAATTATTCCTTCATGATATCACGGATGGAAGAATAATGAAAAGACTTCGCATTAACCGCGGACCTAAATGTTGGAATTTCGTTCTCAATGCTGCAAAAGGAACTGTCTGGAAAGGAGCCCTTTTTCATGAAGACCTTGTGATGATGACAGTTTTGATACCCTGTCTTAGCGTAAAAAAACTGAGCAGGTATACCTTATAGATGAGTTTCGCTAGCGCCATCTTGTCAATAATTAGGTCATCACCATGGGGACCTTGCGCATGCGGCCCCCACTGGGGGAAAAGGACCCGGATGTGAGTTGTCTGCCAACGTTAAAAGCAATGAAAATTCCGCGGAGTTTTCTGCTGCGCAGTACTTTTGCATTTATATAGTGACTAACCATTGTAAATTTTTATTTTTGGCCCTAACACGTTTCCTCTATTATCATAAGGAACTATTTCGATCCATTAATCATGAAGATCAAGTCAGATACCGTGAAAAACTTGATGTTTTTTCAGCGACGATCCATGAAAAACAACACGCTTTCGCGTTGGCATCCTATTTGCGCATGCGTAAGCTATGTTGGGACCGGGCACCAGTGTAGGGCCTGGAGTGGGCATTCCCATGGTGATGACCTGATTATTGGCAAGATGGCGCTAGCGAAACTGATCTACGCTCTTGCTCATAAACATGGAGTATTCTCAGAATTTCCATTCATTTCCAATAACCTTTTTCTGAATTATTTCTGTGGGTGTGGGTCGATTTCAATGAAACTTCATCAGTTGATGGGGACATTACGGGGGCAATAGTTGCTGTGGCTGATGTTCTGAAACCAGTGCATTGGGAGCTGCCCAAATTTGTTTGTAAAAAACGCGGTTTTGCAGAAATCACCCTCAACGCCCTGATATGCATAGCAATTGAGTTCCTGAATTTGTTTTGAAAGTTTAATTCCCCTCAAACAAAACCGCTAACAAAAGTGATTTATCACCACTTGATAGAAGCTTTCCTAGCCGATTTTCGAAAGCGGTATTTTTGATCAAAATTCGGGCAGCTCCCTACATCCACGACGCACTGGTTTCAGAACACCAGCCACAGCAACCATTGCCCCCGTAATTTCCCCATCAGCTGATATATTTTCATTGAAATCGACCCACGCGCACAGAAATAATTCAGAAAAAAACGTTTATTGGAAATGAATGGAAATTCTCAGAATTTTCCATATTTATGAGCAAGAGTGTATGTTGATTGCTTTCTTTCACTGAGTGCACTCCAATAATATCCAGTACACCCCTATAATGTAAGTACAGGCGCTGTTTTGTTAAGATAGAAAGTCGGTGTAACGTCGATCAGTGTTCCCCGTATTTCTGTGTTTTTCCTATTGTTTTCCTCCTGACGGATTAAGCGACAACTAACCCAACAATAACCATTCTAGGCCGCGTCTATTGTTGGGGAACACTGAGCTACAGAAACACTCACCGACTTTACACCTGCATAGTTCCCTCTGCTCCCATTAGCTGTGATTTGATGAAGGGACACCTAACGGTGATAGAGGGAATCGAGCTGTGCTGTAAGACACCAACAGAGTGGAAACCAAAGTTGATCTTTTTATGCCAACGATCTTTAAGTCAAAGCTACCGTATCGATAGTAAATTCGTTTCCCCTTTCTCAGATACCTTTTACCATAGTCCCCTTTAACTATGTTATCAATGTGACCTTCAAGTTTGCTGACTTCCTGAATGAATCCCTAATAGAAATATCTGCAATTCCGATGTGTCGTTCGTCACTATGCCTTTTATTCCTGCGGATCGCCATTTTCTTTTTCCACTTCACCCGATGACTAAATGACGAAGAGCAAAATGGCGAAATGGGAAGAAAATCATCCTGCAGTTTGATTATTTAATCGCAACTTCGTATCGAAGTTGAATTATTTTAGGCTGATTATCTTATGGTCACCAGTAGCTAGTGTCAGTGGTAGGACTAAATTGTTTATTCTTTCAACTGCCTCTTGATAATGATTCTGGAACTTAACACTCCAGGGTCCATATTCATAAACATACTTTAGTCAGAGTGTGATACTTATCCTTTGTTACAAAGGATAAATGTCACACTTAGACTTAAAGGAGCACGGTATTGGATCTCAAATGCGTTATTTGACTGCCGACGTAGAGGGAGCCACCTAGCGGCAGTAAGACGAACTACAAAAATGCATTACAAAATGTACGCAGTAAATAGGGTCATTCGCGGATACGTAGTCAGACCCTTGGGTTGGAGAGTGGCGCGGTGGCGCCGGCTGTCGAGAAAAAGTGGCAATACCGTGCTCCTTTAAGGGGTCGTATTTATAAAGCGGTTCTATCTTTAGAACCATCTCAGGCCGGTTCCAAGTATCGTCAACCACTGTACTTGGAACCGGCCTAAGACGGTTCTAACCATAGAACCGGTTTATGAATACGACCCAAGTACATGTAGTTTTATGAATATGGGCCCTGGGTCCATATTCATAAACATACTTATCTTTTGTGTTGAACAAAGGATAGTCACACTTAGACTAAAGTAGTTTTATGAATATGGGTCCAGGGACCATGACACTTATTCCTGGTACACCGGACTAAATTTCGTTGAACAACTCGTTTTTGGACAGAAGGCTTCCTGACTAACTGTTCAGAGACAAAATGTTTTCCATACGTAATGTTCCTGGACAAAATGTTAGGGATTTCCTACATGTATTATTCCCGGATTGCATGTTGTGCATTTTTTTTGTACGAGACGTTCTGAAACGTGCAAGACATGGTCACTACTCTCTAAGCATCTACCGGGGGGCGGGGGGGGGGGGGGTNCGCAAACGTAGACACACAATCTATTATCATTGATAGAAAGCACCCCCTAGCCCTGACCTTTCCCCTAAGCCAATCAAAGTAATCGTTACTGATGAGTAACAAGTGATCTGATTGGTTCCAAAGTTTTTTGCATTCCAAGTTCGCCTGTGCTGGTGGGGAGGGTGGTTAATTAGATGCGATCCCTTGAAAACAACAATAGTCAGATTTTCAATTCTACATCAAAATCGAATGACACTTCTTTTACCCAAAGAAAGAGAAAGCACAAAAATTGACACACAAAATGATGATAAACAGGAAGTCAATTTCCAGAATCTTAGCAAATTTTCGACCCGAACCGGGGTCTTCTTCAGGGTGGCACTTTCAAGTCGAGCTACCAGAGGTGTTTACACTTTTACACTTCTGGTAGCTCGACTTGAAAGTGCCAGCCTGAAGAAGACCCCGGTTCGGGTCGAAAATCTACACTTCTTTTACCCGTGTCTTCTGTCAATGACATCCACATCATCTTTCGTACATGTAGGTCACATAATTATTATGCCATGTATAATATCACTTGGAAAGACGTCAACACCGGCACTACTATTTCCATGCCATCGAAGTTCATCCGTTTGCAAAAGCCGAGCCGAAAATTACGAAAATATGGGCAAATTCTTTTGTCCAACGGTGACATTTTGGGTTGCTTGGAGCGATCTCCAAAATTGTTCATTTATCGCAAGTTGAAGTATACGTATCAGTTGGATTACCTCGATCTGAAATACTCAACACCAATAAAGTATATCTATGACATGGTCTGGAACGCCAGGCACAGGTCAGTTTTCTTCGAGGTGAGGCTCCCAATCAGGCGCAATAACTCTAAGTACATACATGTAATCAGTCGAGGATTGGTATCGGGGAGAAGGGATTCAACCGATGTTCATCTCGCCGACAACGCTTTTCAACATGGCGACAAGTCGTGTCCATTCCCATCGAAATTTGACACTTTCAATGACACCATATTGATATTCTGTATAACGAGGCCCTACCCTTGGATGATGAAGTCAGTAAAACTGGTAACATTTGAATCCCTATAAAGTTTATATCACCCAATGAGGACACGCACACGGATATCTTCATCTCAACATCTTTATTCCATGGTGCAATACTCCTGGACCTTGGTCCCCTAACGTCCGGCAGGATCTGTACACAGTGAATAACACACTAGGCTCAGCATACATGTACATGTACAGTCATGGACATTAGTTTATCTACACCTTATACTTTGAATATTTCAAATACTACTGGGCCAATTTTAACACGGTTTGTTCCATATGAAAGTACATCTTATTGGCCATATTTCTGCATCAAAATCTTGGCAATTTGAAAATCTCGTAATTATGTAACAGCTCATCAGCAAAAAACACTAAAAACCAAACTTTTTATTATGAAATATTTTTGTGATTTTTACTGCAGTCGTGATAGAGTGGACTTTTCTAAGGATTTGGGGCTTTGTTTCATCAAGGTATATTGAGTGGTTTCTGAGATATTTGAGATTATCAAAATTTTGATAATTTGAGATTTTCGCGTGTTGCAGGAAATTTTGATGCCATTAGACAAAGCTAACCTCAGAATATGGATTTTCAAAATTATTTTGGAACTTTTTGCCTTAAGTGGACAGAAATATTGCGTATTTTTCAAAGTATCAAAATGTTGATATTTTGAAAAACATGCTTACATGTACAATGTAACTTCTAACCAGTTTCTACTGTATTGTCACGACCACACCTTTGCCAGTCGGACATTCGGTGCTTTTACACAGGACCTTTCGTTCGGTGTCATCGCTCACGAACTTTTTTACTGAACCAAGCGCGAGTGGGGGAGTCGGTTGTGAAGACCCTGGGTGCGAGGATGTTTTTGGTGAGGAGTAAAAACTAACGTCCTGTACATCAAATGTACAGTACACTCAGTGCAATGTATTGTTAGAAGGAGCATTACAAGTTTCTTAGTGTTACACGCACATGTACATGTACAGTCATGGACATAAGTTTATCTACACTTGATCTTGAATATTTCAAATACTGCTGGGCCAATTTTAACACGGTTTGTTCCCGGCACATAAAAGTATTGTTGGTCATTATTTCTGCATCAAAATTTTGGACATTTGGAAACATGGTAATTATGTAACCTAGCTCATTAGAAAAAAACCCTAAAATCAAACTTTTCAGCTCACCTTGTGAGCTAAGGTGCTGCAGTTCCATGCATGACATCACAGCCCCTACATACATGAGCTTTCGTTCGGTGTCATCGCTCACGGACTTTTTTACATTCACTTCGCTGAATCTTTGCAGCACTTTCTGACACACTCATGACAAAGATTTTTGAAGTCTTTCCTAAATTGAAAACTAGAGAGGAGATAAATATAAAAGTTGACTGACGAATTCAGCTGCGCCAGGACACTTGAAGTAGTGTAACTTAGGCTTCTCCAGTCGGGGGTATTATGGTTGAAGTTGTAGACCTCCCAATACAAAAAATCTAAAGGGTACGGAATAGCAAGGACAATGAACGTAATGGAAACACCTATCAACATCGCTGTCATACCTACTTCACGATTTTCTCTGTTTTTCTTCAAATCGGTTGTCAGTTTTCGGTTGACTTGAAGCGTTCGTATAATACAGACATTCCCAATAAGAACGGTGAGGGGCGGGAGATAGACGTCGAAGAACTGGTACTTCACCTCCTCAAAAACAGCAAACCAAACGGGCAAGATCCCTGGCATTGTACACATTGCAAAATGCGAGGGGTTTGTTGGATTAGGCGGGTGAAAATCCCTCCACAGGTTGGTGGAATACAGGACGCAGTGGCCGAGGATGTTGCCCATGAGCAGCAGCCGCGCTCGTTTTTTTGTGCACCATACTGCAGCCTTCAGAGGGAAACACACCGCAACCACTCGGTCCATGGTCAGAATCGCGAGACACCAGTGGGAGAGTCCGTAGGCAAAATATCCCAGGAACCAGTATTCCGTGCAAAATACCTTCCCCCACGGAATCAGTAGGCCGGGGTCCGAAATGAGAATGATCTGCTGAATCATTACTGTAGATGTCAGCATGTCGGCGGCTGCCAGTGCCTTAAAGTGAAAACTAGCAACGGACCGCTTGTTTACACTCATTGTGAGAAGAGCCAGAGTATTACCGACGTACCCAAAACATAAAACGGTAATAGCGACGTGAAATGAAAGGATATGAGTTATGTGGGGCAAGATGCCCTCGTCGGTGTGCGGAAGTTGGTTCTGGACTGTTTGAGACAGTTGGTACAGGTCTGTAGTTCCAGGTTTCATGACCAATCGTTCCATATGAAAATGCGCCGCCGTTGTTACCAAACTATTTGTTCTACATGTCCATGGGAAATACGAATTCCGATTTGATGTTTATAAAGTAGATTAATCTGAAAGGCAATTAAATCTATGGAAGGATCAATGAAGGAGCATTAAGTCTGGTAAGGTAGTTTGGAAAACATTCCAGTTAAACTCTATTCCTTTCAGTAAACCCCATTGACACTGGCGGCCCACACTCTCAAGATTCGCAGGCGTCAGCTGAATATCCACTAGGACAGCAGTGAACCGCCAATAGCGATGATAAATTTCGCCTCTCCCTCAATCACGACAAAACTTAGCTTTGCCTCGTCATGTCTAACCACGAATATGATACCTATATTTACCCCAATGGTCATGACAACGAACTGATTTGAACATTAATCATCCCGTTTTATCTGTCGCTGTTGATTGACCGTTTATAGATCGAATCTAAATATGATGCAACATACATGTACATAATCCAAACAGAAGTGTAGAATTACACAGTGCCTTAGTGTAGCTTTTCAACTTCTCAATCTTCTCCAGACTCTTGTATATTACACGCACATGTACATGTACATGTACATGTACAGTCATGGACATAAGTTTATCTACACCTGATCTTGAATATTTCAAATACTGCTGGGCCAATTTTAACACGGTTTGTTCCCGGCACATAAAAGTATTGTTGGTCATTATTTCTGCATCAAAATTTTGGACATTTGGAAACATGGTAATTAATAATGTAACCTAGCTCATTAGAAAAAAAACCTAAAATCAAACTTTTCAGCTCACCTTGTGAGCTAAGGTGCTGCAGTTCCATGCATGACATCACAGCCCCTACATACATGAGCTTTCGTTCGGCGTCATCGCTCACGGACTTTTTTACATTCACTTCGCTGAATCTTTGCAGCACTTTCTGACACACTCCTGACAAAGATTTTTGAAGTCTTTCCTAAATTGAAAACTAGAGAGGAGGTAGATATAAAAATTGACTGACGAATTCAGCTGCGCCAGGACACTTGAAGTAGTGTAACTTAGGCTTCTCCAGTCGGGGGTATTATGATTGAAGTTGTAGACCTCCCAATACAAAAAATCTAAAGGGTACGGAATAGCAAGGACAATGAACGTAATGGAAACACCTATCAACATCGCTGTCATACCTACTTCACGATTTTCTCTGTTTTTCTTCAGATCGGTTGTCAGTTTTCGGTTGACTTGAAGCGTTCTTATGATACAGACATTTCCGATAAGAACGGTGNGGGTTCAGTCTATATTCACGATTTGGCGATAGTCCCTGAATCGGTGGTCGATGGGTGGATATCTACTAGTATACCACCATAGTTTTAAGATCCTCAAATGTTCGTTACCATATATTTATCACCATACTCGCATGATTCGCAGTAGAGTCAGCTGTAGGCCCTATATCGTCCACGTGGACAGCAGTGAACGGCCATTAGTGACGATAAATTTCGCCAGACACCACGTAGGTTTGCCTCTTCATGTCTAACCATGAGTACCCTATGATACCTATATTTATGGTCATGACAAAGAACTGATTTTCATCCTGTTTCATCTGTTGTGGACTGACCGTTTATAGATTTGGCTACAATCTAAATACGGTGCAACATGTCCAAACAAAAGTGTAAAATTACACAATGCGTGAATGTACCTTTTTAACTTCATTCTAATTTAACATCCTTTGTTCATTAAGGCCCGTTTGCAACTTTTCATATGCAACTTCATGCAACTTGTTGCATAAACCTGATGAGACCAAAGATTTCATCAAAGTTGCATGTGTAAACGGGCATGCAACCTGTTGCAACTAACTACTGCAACTTGTTGCAAAATTAGGATCCAGATCCTATTTTTCTGGTGACGCTGGCCAACGAGAATACAGTAAAAAATCATGTGACGTCTACTAAAGCCAAAATGGCCGCCGAACAAAGGATTCCCGCCAAAATTCCTGCAACTTGTTGCGAACTTCTGCAACTTATCGCACTGAATGTTGCAATGTGTAAACGTCACAGGTAGACTGCAACAAGTTGCAGGTTGTGCCACAGCAACTTGCAACTTGGTGCAACCTAGTGTAAACCGCCCTTTACATTGCTCATGTTCATGTTGTCATGGACATAAGTTTATCTATGATACCTTGAATAATATCTAAAATACTGATGGGACAAATTTAATTTAGCCTACGGTTTGTTCTGCATCAAAATTTTGGAAATTTGGAAACATGGTAGGGTGAACCAGGGAGTAGTTGGCCACCATACAATGGTCGGCCACCTATTGACAGATATTTGTTCGTCAGCCACACTCCACAATTGGTGGCCGACCACTTTATGGTAGCCATGACTACTCCCTTGTTCACCCTCCATGTAATTATGTAAGAGCCCATCAGAGAAAAAAAACTAAAATCAATTTTTTTCTGTACTTTTTTTGTGTTTTTTTTTGTTGTGGTTTTGATAGAGTGGAACTTTTCAAAAGTTCGGGCTTTGTTTCATCAAAATATGTTGAGTAGTTGCTGAAATATTTGAGATTTACAAAATTTTGATACCGGTAATTTGAGAATGTTGTTTTCACCACATCAGAGAAATGTTTTGCAGAGTCCGGTCTTGGAAACATTCATTGCTGTTTTTAAAGGGAGACCCCACTCATTGTAAGCTTTTGAATTTTTATCAATCCATAGAGACTAATGCCATGGATTGTTATGTCACTAGTGTCAATAGGCTGACGACCTTTTTAGTGAATGAGCTAATACTGTGACTGCCTAGGCCTATTGCTTGTACCTTCATAAATATGCATTGAGCACACATGACATCATGTGTACTGTGCTATGGTCCCCTTGGGATTCCATTAAAATGATGAGTTTGCTGATTTTTAAAAAATCTGACATGTTGCAGATATCAGTGAATTTGAATGTATTAATGATATTTCAAAAATTCAAAATTTTACACAATGAGTGGAGTATCCCTTTAAGGAACAAAGTACGAAGCATGGTACGAAGTGAATTAGGCTATCATGATTATGAACGAACTTTATTTCGTAGGTTCATTGAGATAAGAATGGAAATTGTTTTATGTCACACCATGATTCCGATCATTCATCAAGGTTATTGCATAACTGAAATGGGCACCCTCAATAACCTAAGTAGGCCTATGCCTGATAGCATGCCTCTACATGTACCTCTACACAGGCAGAGTTATTTCAAATTATCAAGTTTGACCTTGATAATGACCTCTGATAATGACTTCTTGATAATGACCTCTCGATAAATGATCAAGTTTGACCTTGACAAAAACCTCTGATGATGACCTCTTGATAAATGGCCTACTGATCATCAAGGTCAATGTTGCATCCTCAATACCCTAAGTGTGGATGACATCATGCCGCTACCACAGACAGAGATATTTCAAATTATCATGGTTAACCTCTGATCACCTACGTTGTAGATCATTGCATAATCGAAATGGACATCCTCAATAACAAGTGTGGGGGATATCATGTCTCTCTACCTCTAGGGCCTACCGCAGGGAAAGAAATTTCAAATTATCAAGTTTGACCTTGACCTTGACTTCTGATCATCAAGGTCATTGATCGAAATGGGCATCCTCAATAACCTAAGTACCGGTACCGTATATGGGTGTGGCAAACCTCTACCGCTACCAGAGACAAAGATTTCAAATTACGGGTACCAAGTTTGACCTTGACCTTGACCTCTGATCATCAAGGTCATTGCATAGAGTCTAGAAATGGGCATCCTCAATAACCTAAAGTTTGGATGATATCATGCCTCTACCTCCAGGCTACACCACGGGCCACCATCGATCTCGAGATATTTCAAATTATCATGTTTGATATATCAAAATTCCATGATATCTCAATCACCAGGACCCCGGACCAGGACACGTGAGGCTGAGAATTTTAGCATAGTCCTGTCCTTCATGTCCTTGGATAAGCAGACATCAACTCAGACTTGTTTCATGTTGATCAGTTGACAATAAATATGGCAAGTTATCGCAAAATATCACCCATGGGCTGGACTGTATTGCGCCAAGCTGTCTGCTTGATGACGTCATCAAAATGGTACGGTAGCACTGGTGACGTCACCAAATAGTGCGCTCTGGCGTGTTTCCTCCATTTCGATTTTCTAGATTTAACAAATTGCATGTCAACACCAGCACGTGTTGCATTCACCTGTTCACCACGTGTGTCAGGCCTGAAGTGGACCATTCGTTCATCAAATTTCGAAGGCCTTACGGCGGTCTAACTCTTGCATGTTGGTTGTGATACTCAATAAATAGGCCGGTGGCTAAGTTACGGTTAGTTTCCGGCTGTGCTGATATGATGTCAGTAGGCTAGGCCTGTCCTGTCGTCCCGTCATGCCCGTGTCATGGTGTCCAGCACAGCAGGCAGGCAGGCAAGGCTGTGCATGAGGGCATGGGGGCCTCCATGCTCCATGATGACATGGATGAGTGCCGTCACAAACAACTGCACAAGGTCACAATCACACACACTCGTCACTGACTTACCAGCTCTGGGATGCTACATGTGCAGGGCACGATGCGACTCACAGTGACAGGGTTCCTGCAAGGTCGCAAAAAGTCTTAAATTTGGCACTTCCATTTTCAAGGCCTTTAAACAAAAAGTCTTAAAATTTGATAATTTCTGTGGGAAGGTCTTAAAAAGGTCTTAAATTTCATATAAAGATATAGCCTATCAACCAAGGCAGTTCTAAAAAATTAGCAGGAGATGTCAGGGAATCGCATCTCCGGGCTTCTTAAAATCAAGTTTTTCTGGGGGCCCCCCGCCCAAAGTAGCCTAGGCCTACCCACTTTCTTGGCCGTGTCGATCCACTGTCATTCATCCCTTGCGGAAACCCTTCCAGGGTTGTTCTGGGGCTTCATTTAGAAGAAAATAGGTCTTAAATTTTGCTGATACTGGTCTTGGTCTTAAAAAGTCTTTAAAAGGTCTTAAATTTGGTGCTCTAGGCCCCTACAGGCTGGAGGAACCCTGAGTGATGACAGGTGCACAGCTTAAAGTGATCAGTCTCACTTCTTGCATGGGTACATCCTGCTGTGCCTAGTGTAGACTACTATTGGCATATGATGAAGCCGTACTGTCTCAAAGAAGAACCTACTACCCCCTCCCCCTGCAAAGTACAGACAGGTGTCTGAGATGCCTGTGAACAGGGCTTAGTAAGTGTTATGTAGTGCCTCTGTCTTACAATGTAATCTCCTGTAAAATATGTGAATCTGCTGGGACGAAACCCCCACCTTGAAATACCCTTTACTTGCTTTTCTTTTAACCAGGAATAAAAGTCTAAGAAGAGAGGTCAACTGCGAAAATGCCTGGCAGAGTCCAGTCTCAAAGACAAACGAAAATGACACGTTCGAAACGGCAACGTCCTGCGTCATTAGATGAAAGCGTCTCCGATGAGGAATTTGAGGTTAACAACACAACTCCAAGGATCTACAAACTCAGGCAGAGGAAAGCTGCTAAAAAACGCCGAAAAGGAAGTCTGACTTGTGTGAAGGAGACTGTCTCCGAGTCGGAGGATTTCGCTGACGAAAAATGCGAGAAATGTGGAGAAAACAGTCGCACGGTGACGTTGAGCGAAAAATACAGATCCGTTGAAAAGGAAATGGAAAAGTTGTTTAATTTCATGCCACGTGCCTGCGCTCCGGAAATTCCAGTTGTGTCAGGCACTTCGAGTAGGTTTTGTAGGAGCAAGAATGTCATGGATTTCTTGAGACTTAGACAACTGAGGGGTTGTCCTGCCAATTTTTCACAGGTACGGTATGTTGTACATGTACTTTACCCAGTGGCGGATCCAAGGGTGGGGTATGCCCGGCGCACGCGCCCCCGTTCAGCCGCCGAGCAGAAAAAGTTTGGGAAGGTTCGTTAAGACCCCTGATTTTCAGTAAAAAGGAATGTTCAAATTGGCCTTCCCAGGTGCCAGGAAATCGCGTTTCCGGCACTTACATGTATCAGGGTTCGTACTCTACCTTGAAATCCTTGAAAACCTGGAATTTTGAGGTATCCCCTTTCCAGGTCTGGAAAACCTTGAAAAATCATGATTTAGGCCTACCCTAGAAGTCCTGGAAAAGTCCTTGAATTTTGCCCATGTGGCCTTCATAGAATCCAAAATTTTCTGGGCCCCCCCCCCCATTTTCTTTTTAGCTGCATTCAAACTCGTCAAGTCATTGGCCCTTACTCTGGCCCCTCCAAAATATAATGGCAGAGATAACCCTACTTGCTTGTATTGTCTGGCATGCTGGGTTACTGATGTCGTGGTATTTATATTAAGACCAATGATTGAGCCTGGTAGGCCTAAGAACTTGAATATTGGCGAAATAGTCCTGGAATTTCAGGATATTTGGCCCTGGAATTCCTTGAAAAGTCCTGGAATTTGAGGTCTGGGGGTAGTGTACGAACCCTGATGTATACACCAAAAAAATTTTCTGGGGAGACCCCGCCGGGGCTTCGTGCCTCCATTCCATGCCCCCCCCCCCCGTNTCCAGTCATTGACCTCGTCTCAAACCTCCAGCTGTATAGAACCGCCAGTCCATTTGATCGGCGGGTCACGGCAATGACCTGGCATCCTGCTCGCCCGAACATCCTAGCTGTCGGTTCTAAAGGTGGCGACATAATCATATGGGACACAGACCAGATCAAGAATGAGACAATGATTCAGGGTGTAAGTCAGCTACATGTAGATTTTACCAATACTAATAGAATTTTAAACCACTTTGGTGAGAAACCGCGCTGTCATTCCTTCATCCCTTAGTCTTCTGCCTTGGTAAGGGCAAAGTAAAAGACCTCATCCAAGCGAGGAACATCGATGTCGATGAGTAATTTGAGATGATCTCTTGTATAGTATGCTTAGAACAGGGCCAATTGTGACTTTTGGTTTCGGCCCTGATGGAAAATCCAATGCAACGCAATGTAAGTCGCTGAATCAGTGTATGGGCGGATCCACAATTTCGGAAAAGAGGGGGCGCACTGCCATGACTGTGCTAGAAACATTGAAATCTGTGGTGAATTTCAATGGTTTGCTCCAAATTTCAGAATTACACGGCCAATTTTACAGATTTCTTGGCCGAAAGGGGGGGGGGCGTGTGCCGGTGCGCCCCCTTGGATTCGCACCTGGTATGGTCCAAATCAGACCCAGAAACAAAGAAAAAATAACTCAAATTTTCTTTATCTTAACAGATCGGAGCTGGAGGATCCGTGCAGGCCATAAAATTCTGGCCTTACAAAAATAATGTACTCCTCACATCATCAATAGATGGCACTGTAAAACTTCACGATCTTCAAGAGGAGAAGACGACAATCCTAGGTGACACATTCGACTGCTATGAGTAAGTTTTCAGGACATTCTAGTTGTTTATCTTTGGGTTTCAGCGTGGTCCTGGAGGAAATATTTCAGCGATGAAGTTCCATCCCCAAGAATCTTCCATGTTGTTCACTTCTGCATCGGATGGGAAGGTAGCTGCACGTGATATCTTAGGCCAACAACAGGATAAGGTTCTCCTGGAAACCATGACATGGGAGTAAGTTTATGGACTCAGGAATGTTGTGGGCAGGCGTGCGGATCCAAGAGGAGGCGCACGGGGCGCGCCCTCCCTTTTGGCCAACCTTTAAAAACGACCGTGAAATTCTGGAATTTGGAGCAAATCTTTGAAATTCACTGCAGATTTCAATGTTAAAGCGGATTGTTCGCGTCTGTCCAAAGTGAATCAAAAATAATAAAACAACCCGTTTTATTCGTAACAATAACTGATAAATGCATTGCGGTGGCCGCTCAGGAAACTGAGATCCACCCCTGAATGCCTGAATCGCTACATCCAGTCCTAGATCTGCGTCCATCCTCTTATACCCCTTTCCTTATTGCAGTTACTGGTATTGTTGTGTTGATGTGAACCCTGCAAGAAGAATGGTTGTCGCTGGGGACAATATTGGGACATTGAAGATGATCACTCCAGAAGGGAATAAGGTAATTAAACTTACATAGTCTGCTGTAGCCCTTTAACCCCGAGTAGCTTAAAGGAACCCGGTATGCCACTTTTCTTGACAGCCGGCGCCACCACCCCCATGCGCGCCACTCTCCCACCCCGGCGACTAACTACAGTGTCGGCGAATGAACCCAATGTATTACCTACATTTTGTAGATGAAATGGTTTTTTGTAGTTCGTATTACTGCCACTAGATGGCTTCCTATATGTGTGGCGGTCTACGAAAACCTGGCGGATGTCACTGAATGATCAACAAGGGCTGTCAGATTGCCTGTGCATTGATCTAGCCTACATGTACTAGGCTTACTGTTTACCCGTTACGTAGTACATCTCAGCAAAAATTCATACGCTCGCTGATTAAATTTTTGATCTCAGCTAGTGAAATGTGCGGGTTCACCAAGGCCATTAACTCTGTCCTCAAATGCGACATCCGCCGTGTTTTCCTGGACCGCCACACATATGTGAGGCGGTCTAGGAAAACCCGTCGGATGTCGCGTTTGAGGAAAGTGTTAAAGCCATACAATCACGAGAGCTACCGTAGCCATCGATTCACATTTTTGTTCGAAGAAAATGCGAGAAAGTTTCTTAGCAAAAGTTAGATGACGAAAAGCAAGTGTTGTGGTCAGAGTCAATCATCAGTCAGATTATTTCACATGGAAGCATGCCACTTTAACGTGACTTTTTCAACGAGTGTTCGAACCAAAATGTGAATCGACGGCTAAGGTAGCTCTCGTGATTGTATGGCTTTAATGGCCTTGGTGAACCCACACATTTCAATAGCTGAAATGTATTACGTAACGGGCGAACAGTAGCAGATCAATGCACAGGCAATCTAACACCCCTTGTTGATCATTCAGCGACTTCCGACGGGTTTTCCTAGACCGCCACACATATCAGCAGTCAAAATACCGCTAAGAGATCGCATACTGTGCTCCTTTAACTTTCGCATACCGGTAGCTTGTTGCAATTCTGAGGTCTTGTGCCAATTTCATTACATTTACATCACCATTGAGCAGCAGACCTAATATACCCCGATATTTCGCATTCTATCGGGGTACAGATAAGGAGGAAGTTACGTAATCCAGGCAAATTAATGCCTCTGACTAAAGTAAGAAAATCCAACACAAAGATGTGTGCAGTGTTTGTGAGTGTCACCAGCGGATGTTAAATTTGATGGTATATCAAATATGTGTTCGAATTTTTCAAATCGAGCAGAAAATAATGATTTTATGAGCCATTTTTCTCGTGGGCTTGAGGGCCAGATACACTAGTGGGCTTTTCCAATTACCTGTTCACCCCCGCTGCTGATTACCTATTTATAGTACTTTGTTTCCCATATCACCATCCAACAGATGGTGGGAGGGCAATAAACAGAACAGCCAGGTATGGCTAAAAATACAGCTCTGGTGTCTGGACACCTGGTGTTACGGGTCTTGGCATTTCTGGATCAAAATCACA
>NMRB01002220.1:7800-20600 GCA_002633025.1 Notospermus geniculatus | reverse complement strand
CAGGCCTTTCAATTGCATGGTAACCCTTACACCCTCTATTTTTTCAGTCCATTTTGGGGACAGCCCTTCCAGCTTATTTTGGGGACATTTTTTGTTCATTGTTGCATTTTTGGGACATTGCGGGACTGAGACTGACTGGGAAGTGAATTTAAAAGTGAAAGGACTTTTCTGGCCAGTCACTGGTAGGCAGAGTAATCATTTCCATTTTCAAAATGAGTGTCTAGTGCCATCGGATGCAGTCTGCTAAGGTGCCTAAAATTGGACCCCAACAAGAATCCATTCTAAATCAACAGCATGGAGAGATCAATCCTTCCCATACCAGCAACAGCCTTGGCATGTAGAGGGTTAATATCCCAGACTGGACCTTAAACTCAACAACCAGCTGTGCCTATTCACATGGAGTAAGCCAAGGGCTGGGATTATCTTTGAGTAAAATGGCCAAGAAATTTCTTCCCTGAGATAAACAAATTCAATGCATCTTCATGCCCATAAACTCTCCCATTCAACCTCAGATTTAGTTCTCAGTACTGCCACTATGAAGTGGTTGTGGCGCTGTGTTTGCACATGACATCATCATTCATAAATTATTGATTTTTCTCTGCTGACCATGCGGTCTGCTGGGCTGACGGCGGGAAGTTGCTGGTGGGTATTTGATATGGGTAGGCGAGTATGGGGAGAGGGACCAATTGAAATCATTTTATTTGCAGGAACTTTTATTCACTGACATTTGGGGGTAATTTGGGGGCTTTAGGGGTATTTTGGGGACATTTTGAAGGCCTTTAATTTGGGGACATTGAAAATTCCTACACCGTATAACGGTGTGAAAAGCATGTAATCGAAAGGTCTGTATAAATACCACGCTAAGGGCAAAATGATAACCCAAGGCGAATGAATACACTAAAAAAGCCTAGCTGCTGCAATATCCCCCAGAAATTCGCAGGAGAACGCATGGAAAATCGGCAATTTTAAAATGAACTGTACGGCTACGGGAGAAGTCTAATTCTCCTGCAGCCGTACAGTTCATTTTAAAATTGCCGATTTTCGATGCGTTCTCCTGCGAATTTCTGGGAGATATTACAGCAGCATGCCTTTTATAGTGCATTCGGTCACCTAGGACTGTCATTTTGCCCTTAGCAGTGGTATCTATAGTGATTTGGAATCTCAGCTTTGCCAAGCGTATGTGACCGGAACTTTCTCCCGCAGCTGTACAGCAAGGTTGATTGTACACTGTGCAGTTGTATGTGAATGAGTTTACAGATAATGTATTGTACTGCGACTTCATTGTTTAAATTCGGTATTCGTAAACATGGATGTTTAAGCTTGAAGATTGAATGAGCCTTCTGGGCTTTCGTAGATCTGGCCTCTTTCACATTTATCTTTGCCATATGCTTTGCCTTCGGCGCCGATGGAAAAATACCACACGATACATCAATGCTACAGTTGGATGAAGAAGACTTCCTCCACTGCCTGCTTTATAAAAAACCAAAACAAAAACGAAAAAAATATGTGGGTAAGACTTTTGGGACCACTTACCATTTATAATGATGCAAACCCCTTTATTTTTCAGCTGCACAGGTTCAATATCTTGGGAGACCGTCTTGCGGCAGCAATGGGTGAGTTTATCATTGAAGTTTACTTTACGCAGTTTCTAACCTGTTGGGTTTTGCCAGAGGTAATAGGGAATTTAAGAAATCAAACGATAAACGTTAACTTTACGACAACGTTATTTTGCATACTGCGAATTCACCAGATTATACATTGCATTTCCGGTACAAAAAATAACGTTGTCGTAAAGTTAACGTTTATCGTTAGATTTCTTAAACTTCCTAAAGTATGATTCACCCTAACTTCAACATGGGCAAAGTGCCAGGCCTGTGCAACAGACACAATGGGTGATATGAATAAAACCTAGCTAATGCTATTACTTCAGATTTCTACAGCATTGCCTAGTGTATTTGTACTGCAAAATCGAAGTAAAAGCATTTACTTGGCTTTATTCATATGAACCAATAAAGTGAACAGAATGATTAATCCACAGTAGAGTTGACTGAGCACAACCTTGGATTTGCTATAGTCTCGTGGAAAGTAAACCAAGTTACCCTAACATCATTAGGTAACTGTGACCGTATGGATTATTTACCACTTATTTCTGCACATTTCCAAGCTTGGCACATGCCCATATTGAAGTGAGGGTGAATCATACTTTTTAGAGTCCACTAAAGTATGATTCAGTATGATTCACCCTAACTTCAACAAATACAAGTGGGATTTTCTCTCATTCATCAAATGAGGAAACAGTCACATTCATTGGATTTTTAGTCGACAAAGTCAGATATGATGGTATCCTCAGGCTGGGAATACACAGAGCTCACGCCGGCTTGCAAAAGCTTTACAAACCATTCACGTCCGTGAAGCATTTGTTAACTGGCAGTTTCTCCACTCCGAAAAAATGCAACAAGAGTCATGGCAGAATGTCCATGGGAGGACAATAGAAGTTCCTGAACACTGAGTGATAGGTACATTTACACACTTGACTTGATCCTTCTGTATCGGAATCGCATGGTATAGCCGTGTAAAGTCATACACCTGTTTAACTCAAAAACAAAAATACAAAAAATACAACGAAAACTTGTATTTCTGACAAATTCCTCCTTCGTTTCATCCCAATCCAGCTTCTCCTTATTTGCCTTTTCCTATTTTGTGTTATCTTTATTTCACCTTCCCCTGTTGTCAGTGTTGATGCCTCTTCCTTTGTTGCCTTTTCCTATTTTGTGTTATCTTTATTTCACCTTCCCTGTTGATGCCTCTTCCTTTGTTGCCTTTTCCTATTTTGTGTTATCTTTATTTCACCTTCCCCTGTTGATGCCTCTTCATTTGTTGCCTTTTCTTATTTTGCGTACCCGGGTATTCCCAATTTGACTTTTTCCGACGTTGCCATTTATTATTTGATCTTTTCCTCTTTTACCTTAATTTTCACATTTTGCCTGTTCTTGTTTGGCCTTTCCTTATTTTTCCCATTAAGCCTTTTCTTATGTTGCCTCTTTTTAATTTGCCTTTTTCTTGTTTGCCTTTTCTTATTTTGCCTTATATTCCATTTGCATATATAATATTTAAAAATATTCAGTAAATGAAAAAAATTGAAAGATAAATACTATACATGTAACTATACCAAACAGGGCATGGATAGCAGTTTCTTTATCAAAAAAAAATTAATGACAACTCATTAAATAGAGTGAAGCCATGGTAGTCGTGCAGTAATGCATTTGTTGTGGAATATATACCTTATACGAATGAAGCACTTGAAGATGGCAGCGACTGATCCTGAAAGTGGACACAGTAGGGCGGTTTAGAAATCAAATGATAAACGTAAACTTTACGACAAAGTTATTTTTCATACTACACATTAACCAGATTTTATATTGCATTTTCGGTACAAAAATAACGTTGTCATTAACGTTTACGTTTATCATTTGATTTCTAAACCTCCCTTTTGGCTGGCATGATGAATTCGCTTGGCAGAAGTTCATATTGGACATGTAAGTCTGTTTTATACTGAATCAAGCGTCTATTAGCATGACCATTTAGAATCTAGAGTAGAATCCCGTGATCCGTCTCATCTTTGTCTGAAGGTCCCCCCACCCACGGGTGACAGTGTCTGACACTGAAGGTGTGTGTTTTCTGGGCCTAAAGTTATTGATAGTGTCTAATCTTAGAGTTAGATTCGATGTGCAGGCGCGGATCCAAGGGGGACGTGTCCCTTCTACAGTATTTTGTGAAAAACCTTTAAAATTGACCAGGAAATATCGAAATTTTGAAAAGATGTTAAAATTTGACCGAGGTTTTCCATGATCTGCACTGGCTGTGCCCCCTCTTTCCCATGATTCTGGATCCGCCCCTGATGTGACAGTGTTACCTGATATTTGAGTCCTGACTCACAGTGTTGCATAAGAGGCAGAATAAAACAAATGAGAGAAAGGGAAAGGCAAAACAAGAAAAAGGCATAATAAGAAGGGTGTAAAAAGAAATAGGTGTAATAGGAAAATGTCATATGGGAGAAAAGGCTACACAAGAGAAGGCAAGAAAGGGCAGATGGGAAAAGGCGAGGAAGGAGTAGGCAAAACTGGAAACAGTGAAATAGAAAAAAGGCAAAATAAGACAAGGCAAAACTGGAAAAAGTGAAATAGAAAGAAGGGCAAATCGGTGTAGGCGAGAGCAGATGAGGCGAGATAAGGAAAGACAAGTGCGAATAGGCGAAATGGAAAAAAAAGAAGGCAAAATGAGAAAAAGTGAATAAGGAAAAAGCGGATCAGACATAAACCAAGTTTTGTCAAGGAAGTCGTCTCACAATGGGCAATTCACAATTTATTTGCTACCTTACGGCTTCCGCTGACTGAGCAATTACACAAACACCTGCTCATAGTTGAGTTGCCTAAATAAGGAGAGCACGTTAGCCCGAGAAAACTCTCCAGTGGATAGTTTTGCCTTTGTGTTGGAAAAGCCTGTTGAGAGCCGTTTCCTAAGTCACTACATTTTCTGTAGTTGAGCAATTTCTTCTAGGTTACAATATTTTACTGTGGACGAGAAAGGAACATGCGGCAGAGAAGCAGGAGGAGCTGCTCCAAAAATTCAAGGAAGAACATGGAGGGAACAAAACTGGAGGTCAAGGCCGTTCTGCAGGGTCAAGGTCACAGCCAAGGCCGCGGAAGAAGAAAGGTCAAAATGATGATGACGATGACGATGTGGGAAAGTTGAAGATGAAGTTAAAGAATAAATCAAAGAAAAAGATGTGAAGGAAATAGCTTGTGGGAACTTTTTGGAACAAATTTACAAATTTGCATTTACATGTATCTCGGGGATACTTGGTATCATGATCTGTAAGGTGTACTCTTCCTCGGTGGATTCCAGTCAGAGCTTCATCCTGGAGCTGTAGTTTTCTTCACCCAAGACCTCGTCATGATCCCTAATTGCATGATTTCTGCACTGCATGTATGGTTTGTTATAACTCTATTCATGAAATAAAGTTCGTTCATAATCATGATAGCCTAATTCACTTCGTACCATTCTTCGTACGTTGTTCCTTAAAGGGATACTCCACTCATTGTGTAAAATTTTGAATTTTTGAAATATCATTAATACCTTCAAATTCACTGATATCTGCAACATGTCATATTTCTTTTTAAATCGCAAACTCATCATTTTAAATATTTTAATTGGATCCCAAGGGAACCATTGCACAGCACTCATGATGTCATGAGTGCTCAATGCATATTTATGAAGGTACAACCAGGCAGTCACAGTATTACATGTAGCTCATTCACTACAAAGGTCATCAGCCTATTGACACTAGTGACATCACAATTCATGGCATTAGTCTCTGGATTGATAAAAATTCAAAAGCTTACAATGAGTGGGGTCTCCCTTTAATAAAACATTGAATACCCAACTGAATATTAAAATAGTAGTATATTTACAAATACATGTACTGGAACAAATTTTAATTTTTGGTATAATTACTTTATCATAATAATTGGTAAAATCGATAAGCATGATGAGCACAAGAATCTTGTGCTGGGTTGAGCCGTTTTCAGAGGTTTTGGCCAAGGAACGATGGTGGCGACCTCTTCAGATTGCAGTAGCTTGTGTCACACGAGAAAAAACTCGGCAATCGGAGTAGAGAGGATGCACAGCTTTCTGACTGCGACTTCAACTACGAGAGTGAATTGCAGTCCGCTGTAGACATCCTTGATAAAAACGATTTGATAGACGTTTGCAAATCGTAAAATGCCATAACTTTGTGGCAGAATAATTTTGACTCGTAATCAGAAGTGCGCATAAATCGCAAATATCATAGTCGTCATAGTCGTGTCTCAAAGTCGTAACGACTAGGATTACGACTTCAATATTCATTATTTATTCTCACTTCCGATTTATTAGGCCGATTTTTTCTGCCTTCAATTTATGGTGTTTGACGAATTGAAAACTTCTATCACATCGTTTTTATCAAGGATGTCCACAGCGGACTGCAATTCATTCTCGTAGTTGAAGTCGGGATCGAGTCCGAGTCGGAAAGCTGCGCATCCTCTGTAGTGTATATACTGCAAGAACAAACCTCCTGAACAACGTGTTTGTGTATCTGATGCCAACGCTTTATTTTACCTTCACATGTACATGTACATTTACTTAGATTTGCAAGATCCGCAGCAAAGTTCCGATAAAATGACTGTCTCTGCTTCGCCGGCTGGTGTCAAGATCGTGACCGTAGCTCCACACTGCTTAATCGCGGCGAACGCCGCACATGGCATCAGTCGGCTGTCACCGTAAACGCAAGAGCCTGTTGACAGGAAAAAAATACAATGTTGAAAGTGCTCTATTAGTTCGAATTGTAAACACTAGCATGATACCCATGGCGAGCACATACGCACAGGATGCATGTGGTCAGAGGATGGCATAAGGCCAAGGGGTAAAAAATATGACGGCACCATAAGCAGTAAGGGTGGCCAAAATCATGCTGAAGTCATGTAGAAAAATCCCTGAATATTATGCGTTTTGGTGGTTTTTCAGCGGAAAACCTTCGATGATGTGGCGATGAGACGATGGCCGAAGACAGGTGTAGGGTGTTCTGCGGCTCACACGGAATTGGTGCAGATGGTACCAGCGCAATGGTGATGGCAAAATGTGCCGCTCGATGAGTGCAGAAAAGCCATTGATTCTGTAAAGATCGCATCACTTTCTGGCCTAAAAGTAGGTGGAGGACACTCCCCAAATAATCACTAAACATTCCCAAACGTTGTTGTCTCTGGTCAATGCGTAGTTTATGAGAATGTGCGTGACAAAGACCCATGTTTGCTCGTTGACCTAACAGCTGTACACATTGCTACACTGTACACCTGTATATGATGCGATCAACTCCAGTTGGTACGGACGTATTTCAAAATGGAGTCCTTCCATTATAATAAGATAACGGTTTGTTGATTTGTACATGGTTGATTATAATAGTTATTTTTCCTCGGACAGGTGGCAGCACCGGGTATACCAAAACATTAATGTTATCTATTTTTATATCTATCTTGATAAATATTCTTGTAACTGAAATATATTTATGATTTTACGCTCAAAAACAAACAGAAAGTTGTGAAAGGCGAGATTTAATTCGATTTTATCTGATTTGTTAGTACCAGAAGTTGACAATAGGTGGCACACCGTAATGTTTACAATTCGAACTAGAGCACCTTTAAGTGCACCACTCTTTGTCGGCATAAATTACCTCGACTGCAACTTTTTAGACTGCTTTTACATAAGCCCTGTTTACACTGGTCACGGAAAAACCGATCCACAAAATCTCAAGCTCTCACCTGGATTAGATGGGGCATCTTCACTGTACGTGCATTCTCCACTTTGACACCACTGAAAATAAAATTGATAGATTTTAATCTGATCACGTCGTGCATGTAGGCCTACTGACATAAACTCCCTCCGCAGTTTCAAACCGCAACAGGTGTAACATCTGTGAGTGTTTCTGTAGCTCAGTGTTCCCCAACAATAGACACGGCCTAGAATGGTTATTGTTGGGTTAGTTGCCGCTTAATCCGTCAGGAGGGAAACAATAAGAAAAACACAGAAATACGGGGAACACTGATCGACGTTACACCGGTTCCCACTGCGTTGCCCGCGCTCTGAAACGGCTACAGGTGATGCGATTCTCAAAGTATCACCAATAGACGGCGTCAGCTGTCTCATTTCGGATTCTAAAATACCTTGGTATCTCGTGCGTGTGTTTCAAATGGATAATGCATTAAAGGACCACAGTATTGCTTCCCAATCCTACGTTACACCTACCCGCGTTAAGGGAGACCTCTATTGACGACTTGGTAAATCACGCATGCTACAACGTGCATTGTAGTGTAATCATACATTCTCCAACACTGGGGCGAAAGGCTTAACTACAGTATTGGAGAATGCTGTCGGTGGCACCGGCTGTCGACAGGAAGTGGCAATACCGTGGTCCTTTAACCTCATTCTGAATGCAGCGGGTTTGGGCATCCTCCCACAGCAGGGGTTTTTACCTCGCTTTTTACCTCGCTCCTCTTCATCCGCTCACACAAACGTCTGCGGTGACGAAGGGAGCGAGCAGTAAAAACGCCTGATATTCTCAGGATGGGTTTGGGTGACACAACCAAGAACCCCACTCCAAAATGGCGTACTCACCATTTTGTCGCCGCATGGGGTTCCGTCCTCTGCTCCGACGTTCTTCACCTGGGTCACTTGTTGACCCAATTCGCACGTTAACGATTTACACATGATTTTCTCAGTTTTTTTCCCCTGAAAGAAGAGGGTGCATGATTGTCACGCATTTCTTTGAGACATATATGATTCAGTGTGGCTGGTCGAGATTAGGTCGGACAATAGAGAGGATGCGCAGCTTTCCGACTCCCGGCGACTCCGACTTCAACTACGAGAATGAATAGACTCTATCACTCCAAAAGAGCGCAGCACCTGACGGGACAGCGTCATGACGTCCCACACGTCATTTCTGAACGCATGACGTGACTCGAAAAAAAATCCGGTTGTTTCAGCGATCATGACGTCGTGAAACAATCAGATTTTTTTTAGTCTCGCCTCAAAACATCATGAATGACGTGCGGGACGTCTTGGACGCTGTCCCGTCAGGTGCTGCACTCTTTTAGAGGAATATCCTGTATTGCAGTGTGCTGTAGACATCCTTGATAAAAACGATTTGATAGACGTTTGCAAATCGTAAAATGCCATAACTTTGTGGCAGAATAATTTTGACTCGGAATCGGAAGTGCGCATAAATCGCAAATATCGTAGTCGTCATAGTTGTGTCTCAAAGTCGTAACGACTAGGATTACGACTTCAATATTCATTATTTATCCGCACTTCCGATTTATAAGGCCAAATTTTTCTGCCTTCAATTTATGGTGTTTGACGAATTGAAAACTTCTATCCAATCGTTTTTATCAAGGATGTCCATAGCGGACTGCAATATTCATTCTCGTAGTTGAAGTCGGAGTCGGAAAGCTGCGCAATCTCTCTATTGTGCATGTATGTATCTTGGTACCAGCGGTTTGGGACTGTAAAAAAATGGCGGAAGTACGACTGGGCTACCCTGCATACCAAAATTTTAAACAAGGTTCAATTTTGCAACGAATCAAATAAAAAATCACGCATTTTGTCTGAATTTGACCTTAAAATTTCTATCTGCGGCGAAAAATATATCAAAAAGCATTTATCATACCCTTGAAAAATCGGAACCTGGTGCATATTTCTTGCACTGGTCGTCAATTCCGGCGGCAGGCTTGGAGGGAGGTCTACCTGAAAATTTTAGGTCAGGAAATATTTTGCTTAATATACAGATTATCTTGAATCAAGGAAAAAATATACAATTCAGAATTTTTTTTCAATTCAATAAATGTTTCATGGTTTGTGCAACCGCTATTGATAATGAAGCTGGTGTATCATTCTCTAGCGTTCCCCATCACAAGTGTTTCCATACATCGGAAAGCTGGGAGAAATCGTGACATTTCAATACGGAAACCAGGGAATCTGTCGCTCTCGTTTCAGAGTTCTCAAAATGAGGGAGAACACTGAGAAATGCGAGTACTCCAAATATGGCCGCCAGGTCGCCATATTGAAAAATGGTCTTTGGATCATATCGCCTAATCTACAGCAGCTAGAATGATTTTACTCTGTGTCAGTATTTATCTGGGTACCCCTTTAGGAAAGGAACTCCTCAAAGGAATCCTGAATAAAGCAAGGTTCATTGGCACACGGATCCGATCCGTTTCCAGTTCGTTTGCCCCGAGTTTTCCGGATACGACAACGCTGAAGTCTATTTGATAGATTTTTTACGGACATGAACCGGACCAATTCCGTGTGCCAGTGAACCTTGCTTTAAGATCTACTTTAGGACTATTTAAATGAGGGTTTAAGAATACGGGCCCCGGTCATTTTTTAAATCAATGAATATTCATGGCTTTTGATATTCCATCAATACTTGTGATATTGCCAATGACGTACCTTCTGTAGGCCTAAATGGAGGCTCGGTCGGAGTTGGGTATGGGGTATCAGTTGGGTATGGGGTGTCAGTTGGAGCAGACCCTTTCTCGACACACTCTCCGTTGATGCACCACTGAAAAAATAAACATTTATGAAGAACCAAACTGGACCCTTGAACAGGTTCATGTACGATAGATACTCGTGGGTGGAATGGGGCCTTCGTGATATATCTTTTAGTTTGAAACTTGCCTGCTCAGCATTGCATCTTGATGGAAAAACGACCAGGGTCCATGTTCCCGAAGCCGTCGTTAGGTTAGCGATGTCGTTAAAACTGGAAAAATACATAGCGTAACGACATCGTTAACCTTAATACGACGGCTTCGGGAACATGGGTCCAGGATGGTTATTTTTTTCGAGTTGGGAGTTTGCTTTACAAAACTTGAATGGATTAATAGTGCAGAGAACCATAAATCAGTCGGCCAATGTAATTCAGTCAGATCTTGTCATTTCCTAACCCACCCGTTGGGCCGTATGCATAAAAATGAAGCATTTACTTCTAGCAAAAGCAAAAAGTAAAAGCAGTTGCTTGAAGCCAAAAGTAGAAGTAAAAGCAATTACTTGGCTTCATATGCATAATCTTTTACTTCTACTTCAAAGCAAATGCTTATACTTGACAAGCATTTGCTTGTTTACCAAAGGTTCTACAGTTGGAGCAATTGCTCAGCATTATGCATATGAATTCTAGCATTTGCTAGAAAGGAACAAGTAAAAAGTTATTGGTTTTTCTAATAGCAATTGCATTTTAGCAAAAGCATTTACTTTGGGTTTTATGCATACGGATGGAAGCAAGTAATTGCTTCAGTTTACAAGTAAAAAGCATTTGCTTTCTTTATGCATACGGCCCATTGTAACTACATGTATGTATATTGGTGCCTACTTTGTTATTTCCGCAGGGCGTTCCTCGGAATGCTCCACCCTTGCCAGATGGGCCTCCCGGAATTGACATCGAAACTGCAAAAAGTGAGAACACTTCTAAACGCAAAGACTGAACACAAGTCTCCTCGATTTGTGAACACCATAATGTGGTGTTACCAAGATACAGAATAGCACAAAATTGACACACAAAATGATAATAAGCAAGAAGTCAATCTCCAGAATTCACGAATTTTCGACCCCAACCGGGGTCTTTTTCAAGTGGAACTTTACAATCTGAAACTCTAGAAAAGACTTTTCTAGAGTCTTTTCTAGAGTTTCAGATTGTAAAGTTCCACTTGAAAAAGACCCCGGTTGGGGTCGAAAATTCGTGAATTCTGGAGATTGACTTCTTGCTTATTATCATAATGTGGTGTTACGTGTTCAAAGATCCGAACACATTGTTGAACGTATCTGGGATATTTGGGAACACCAGTGGACACATTTCTGAACTCATATCTTGTCCTCGATTTCGGAACATAAACCATCGTTAACAATAAATCGAAAAGTCGTCTCCGAATATTTCACAAATTTTCGACCCCAATCGGGGTCTAACTCAGGCGCTATGCAGAAGAGATCCCAGAGGTGAATGAGCTAGAACCTAATGATGGAAGGTAGTTATAATATGGAAGAAGCCCCGGACAAACAGGGAGCTAAGAGTCTAGGTTGAATAATGTCTTCCTTTAGTAACAAGCTCTAGCACTAAACAAGGGGGCCTTTGTCCCCTTTCGCAAAGTAGGACGCAATATATTTAGATGAACATGTCACATCAACGTGACACGTTTATGCTAGGCGTTCCACGGCAAAAGAGTGACGTGTTTTTTGCATTCTGAAAATAATGTTCTCACTTTTTCCTCTGTCCTTGGAGCACTTCAGTACACTGCACATAGACTCCTTAGTTACACCCGGCAGAAGCTGAAAAAGGAAATCCAGTCATGGTTATAAGAGGTATCAACTTTTGAATAGATTCGATGACATTCGCTATAATAGGGAGTTTTCGCAAATCCCACGAAACGCCAACGCGAACGCCAAACCCATTGTTCGATGCCACGAAGAGAGCACCGAACAAAAGGACAGACGTTCGCGTTGGCGTTTCGGGGGTTTTGCGAAAACTCTGTAATGTTTCGATAAATTCCTCCCATACTTTCAAACCTCGGCTAAAGTTTAGAATTCCCGATCGGAAGTGACGTTACTCCAAGGCACACAATGGAAATCCTATTGTACAATGCGGCTTATTCTGTCAATCGATAATAATAATAAAACGGTATTTATATGGCGCAGTTCATATATATATCACTGCGCCTTACAGAAAATTAAAAACAAAAAAAAAAACGAATGACGAAAATCAACACATTAAAAACCAAAAAGGAGGCGGACTAACACCCATAAAAAGATCTAAAAAGGTGCGACCGCAGTAACACACTTTCGATGACTGATCGGCGATTCTAAACTCGTTCCCAAACCTCTACCCACTACGTTACCCGCGCTCTGAAACTGCTTCAGTTGATGCAATCCTCGAAGTATCACTGATAGAGGGCGTTAGCTGTCCAATTCGGGGAATCCCCGCTGGGAATCTGTCGCGAGTTTGAATATACAGTGTACATTTTGTACACGTATCTTTAGCCAATCAGAAAGTGTGTTACTGCGGCGTCGGTTAAACCTATGATGACGGCCTGTGATTGACTTCCTCGTCACACAGCGCCGTCTATTGACGATCCTTCAGTTTTGGCGCCAATCATGCCAGTGCTTAGTGAGTCCTATGTGGTCGTTCAAGTATTACATACGCAAAATTTTTGAAATTTTTGACCCCC
>NMRB01002219.1:49324-84170 GCA_002633025.1 Notospermus geniculatus | reverse complement strand
TATTTTCCATCAATACATATGTAAGTCTCTCCACATTATAGTAAACAATCGACACACAACATGAGCACTAAATGTGATCTTAGTTTGGCCAAGGAACCCCCTGTCTGCAATGTCTAGCAGACGACTTGCAAACAAACTCTCTGTTTCCATCCAAGCCAACCGTGACAACAGCCTTAACAGCAATCATTGCTGATTATTTTTAATTAGGGGTTCTAGGTAGGAACCCTTCACCCAAGCCAAACAAGTGGAAAGATGTCTAAATTCCATGTCTGGGTGTGCTTCCCTATACCGTCACATGGGCAATATGGCAGCATTTTCTGTACCTTTCATTGTGTGGAACATTGACTGGTGAATTAGAAATAGGTGAAATAGGAATTAGGCGAAGTGGGTGTAGGCGAAATGGGTGTAGGCAAAATGGGTGTAGGCGAAATGAGAAGTAGGCGAAATGGGTAGTAGGCGAAATGGGATGTAGGCGAAATGAGTTGTAGGCGAAATAGGAATTAGGCGAATTGGGAATTAGGCGATATGGGTTTAGGCGATATGGGTGTAGGCGAAATGGCCACTTTTTGTAGGCGAAACGGGTTTAGGCGAAATAGGAGTAGGCGAAATGGGCCGTAACCGCTCAATGGTCGTTCCCATAGGGCACAAGGCCAGGTCTCATTGTCCTAACAGCTCGAGTCCACGGAACAAGGGAAATTCCACAAGGGAACAGCCTATGGATACTCGGCCTAAGAGACCCGTTAAAATTACCCCGAATCATACGGAATGTTGCAAAATAAAAATTTATAAGATGTTTTAAAGGTCACTTCGTATATTGCTTATTGTTACCTTGTCCACCATGCTGCGGCTTAACACAAATAGGTTTTGGAGGAACATTCCACCGCCCATTAATACACTGGATGTTATGTTTAACGCGGACCACATCTTTCGAAATTTCGGTGCCTGGTATACTGAAACATGACCCCGATGTAATTTTCATCTTCATCCCGCTCGTGATGTACGGGTGAGAACGAAGTTGGGGAAATTGGTCCATCCAGGCCTGAGGCATTTTGCATCGTCCTCCTCCTCCACCACGGTTGACATTGTTCTGGTAACCTCCGTATCCTGAACAGAATGCGAAGTAATAATATAAATATTAGGAAAATTAGGTAAACAACGTACACACCAGTCAGTATTATTCCCTATTGTGGTCTAATTGTCACTTGAGGGAACTACGCAACCCTACCCTCGATACCAACTGCCCTACCCTCTAAGAGAACGGTGGATTTTAGAAAGTCCGGCCCGTGTCTGGCGGGGCGTGTCCAGCTGCTGCGGTCAATACCTCAGACATACTGAAACCAATTCCGCTCCGGGGCTCCCGTACTTAGCCTTAAGATGTCATCAAACTGTCCCAATCCCCCACGTTTGATCAAAATATCACTTCGGGATTAGTAGTTAGGCCCCAAAGCATTTGGTGTGGCGGCCACCTTGGAATCCAATATGGCGGACATGTGACGTCATTTCCGATGTCACCATTCGATTCAGCGCCCCGAAAATGTGGGTATACATGTAGGCCTTGGAATTATGCTTCTATCTCTATTAGAATTCGAGATATGTGGAAAAAAGGTGTCCAAGATGGCGGCCATATTGGAATCCAAGATGGCGGCTCTCAGGGGACGATTTCGTCGGGGCTCCCGTCCTTAAATCAAAAGATATGGTGAAATCTACATCTGTGCCAAATTTGGTGCTTTTATCACAAAATGAATGATGGGTCCGCTTATAGCCTCCCTACTATAGAGAGGAAGCTGCGCCTTGAGCGTTGCGTAAAGCCCGCAGCACACCGACCTTTCTTGCGCGTTGCTTTTCACCGCAAACGGGGCAACGTCATGAAAAGTAAACAGCGTCTTGATTCCTCGAGCAAAGAGCAATAAAATGAAACATGTTTTGATCGGAGCAATAAAGTTGCTCTTGAAAACCTCCGCACACGGGGCAATTTTTCTTTCTTGCAAAATAAAAATTTGTAAGCTGTTTTAAAGGCACTCTATATTACCTTGTCCACTATGCTGCGGCTTAGCACAGATAGGTTTGGGAGGAACATTCCACCGCCCATTAATACACTGGATTGTATTTTTAACGCGGACCACATCTTTCGAAATTTGGGTCCCTGGTAAACTGGAACACGATCCCGATGAAATTTTCATCACCTTCCCACTCTGGATGTACGGGTGAGAACGAAGTTCGGGGAATTGGTCCATCCAGGCCTGAGGCATTTTGCATCGTCCTCCTCTTCCTCCACCACGGTTGACATTGTTGTTGTGACCTGTGTATCCTCCACCACGGTTGGCATTGTTCTGGTAACCTGTGTATCCGGAACAGATGCGAAGTTACTAGTAATAATATAAATATTAGGAAAATTAGGTAAACGACGTACACCAGTCAGTATTATTCCCTATTGTGGTCTAATAGGAGCTGTCAGCGAGTTGACCACTAGGTGTCACTAGGGCCCAATTCAATGCATCTAGCGGACCCAGTCATTATCGATCGAGCAGCGATCATAATAGATTTCCTGTACATTTGGTCCGCTAAGACTGTGCTGCCATCTGTTAGCAATAAGCGCGGCTGACTGCTCCTATTGTCGCTTGAGGGAACTACGCAACCCTACCCTCGATACCAACTGCCCTACCCTCTACGAGAAAACAGAACGGTGGATTTTAGAAAGTCGGGCCCGTGTCTGGCGGGGCGTATGTCCAGCTGCTGCGGTCAATAAATACCTCAGACATACTGAAACCAACTCCCGCTGCTCCCAAATCATATCAGAAGACTGTTGAAGTCGTACCGGTAGGCCTATATTGCGATGCAAAAGAGGGGAAGCTGCGCCTTGAGCGTTGCGTAAAGCGCGCAGCACACGAGGCAATATTATATGTACATGTACTTGCTCATTGCAGGAACAACCGACCTTTCTTGCGCGCTGCTTTTCACCGCAAACGGGGCAACGTCATGAAGGAAACAGCGTTTTGATTCATCGAGCAAAAAGCAATAAAACCAAACATGTTTTGATTGGAGCAATAAGTTGCTCTACTTGAAAACCTCCCCACAAGGGGCAATGTTCCTTTGCTGAAAATCTATAAGGTACATGTACATGTACATGTACATGTTTTAAAGGTCACTGTTATTGCTTACCATCGTTACCTTGTCCACTCTGCCGCGGCTTAACACAAATAGGTTTGGCAGGAATATTCCACCGCCCATCATTACACTCGATCGTATGTTTTACGCGGACCACATCTTCCGAAATTTTGGCCCCCGGTACATTGTAACAAGCTGAAATTTTTATCACGTGCCCGCTTGGCAAGTATGGGTGAGAACGAAGTCCGGGGAATTGGTCAATCCAGATCTGAGGCGTTTTGCATCGTCCTCCTCCTCCTCCATCACCACCACCACCACCAGGGTTGACATTGTTGTTGTGACCTGTGTATCCTGAACAGATGCGATGTAATAATATAAATACATTTAGGAAAATGTTCTTGCGCGTTGCAGCATCCTGAAGAGAACAGTGTCTTGCTTCATTGAGCAATGAGCAATAAAAATCAAACATCATGTTTTAATCGGAGTAAGTTGTTGCATGTAAGGAACGGCCTCTTGTAAACTTCCGCACACGGGGCAATTTTTTCTTTTTGCATGCAAATATCAATTTAAAAGATGTTTAAAGGTCACTCTATAGCCGCGTTTACACAGCCAAAAATCATCCGTGCTGAGTCCGGACCGGTTCGGCAGAAAAAGTGGCAGTGTAAACAGGTTGAGAGGGCCCGGCACCGTGCCAGTTTCAAGTGGGCCGAGTCCCGCAAGAAGAGGTGGTCTCGGTCCGGACCGAGTACGGCACGGCAGAAAATCTGTGCTGTGTAACGCGCCACTGGGCCGAGTCCTCTCACCTAAGAGTTGTGCGCATGACCGATATTGACTTTGACCCTGTGACGTCATGCGCGGGAACTACGCCACACACATTCATGACATTTGACATGATTTTTCGTTTCTGCTTGTCTCAAAAATAAAATTGGTGCTTTTGAAGATTCGTTTGCGCTTCGATGAACGTGCCAAAATTAACCAAGACTTCAAAATCATCGCTTTTTTATGGCGGGCGCCATGTTAAATCTCCGCGATTTGTCGCCTCCACTGTGCTGGAGAGCAGATGATTGCTGGATGATTCGCCATTTTGGCCCAGTGAAGACCGCGCTGTGTAAACGGTACCAACGAGGTGGGCCGGGGCCGGACCGAGTACGGTCGGTTCACTTCAAGCGAGCCAGTTTTTATGGCAGTGTAAACGCGGCTTATGTTGCTTACCATCGTTACCTTGTCCACTCTGCTGCGACTTAACACAAATAAGTTTGGGAGGAACATTCCATCGCCCATTGACGCAGTTGATCAAATATCTAACGCGGAGCACATCTTTCGAAATTTCGGTCCCTGGTATATTGAAACACGTTGAAATTTTCATCCCCCTTAACTTTATCGCTAAGTAGCTCTCGTTCGCTTATGGCATAGTAAATGAGGAACGTCCCCCGAAGAGCAGTACTTTTAGTGCTTCTTCTTGAGAGAGTTGTATCGCCTGACAGAACAATGACTTTACGAAGCCATTTACCATTAATCATACCACGTCCTGTTCGATTCCTCCATGCCACAATCCGCCCGAATGACTTTTGAACTTGTCAATTTCATTTTGTTTGTCCGACCCTGCTGCTGTCCTGCATGTCTTACCTTCGACAATGTGGTCACTCAGTAAATTCTATAATATAATGTTTGTTTGGCCTTTGTTGATAAAACCACTGAGAAACCGGGCGGTATGCTGTTGATAAAAAACTTTTCGGAATAGGAAAACTAGCAGATTCGGCCAATGTTTGGAATAGCTTTGGTCTGAATTTGATCATGAAGGCAGGTGTCTGTCTTCGTCAAGGATAGTGTCTTCGGCTTCAGTGAAGAATATGTAGTATTTCGTCTTTGATGGAGGCGGCACATTGCACTGACGTACATGTACACTGTACATCATAACATGTGTTATCTCCTTGTCCAGCTGAACGCCACGTAACTGCAGTTCGAGGTGTCTCTGGTCAAGAAAATTCTAGGGTGTGACCCATCTGCTGAAAAAAAAACTTTCTGTCTTCATGAATTGACAAGTATCAACTGACAAGTGTCAATTGCAGTAACATTCAGTCAGTTGAAATCTACAACCTCTTCACAATACATTAGGTTATTTCAATTACCAATAGATCTGTTCGATGGTAAGACTATATCCATAGCCAGTCACCAGACGCACTGATCGATCAGTCTATTGATCCCTCAACGATCGGTGGACTAAGCTGTCAGCAGCGCCAGGTGCAGCGGTTGATAAGCCAGATCACTCGCCAGTTGCCGTGATTTTCTCTTTGTGTCCTTATAAGTCAAGCTAGTCACCCATAATTCTTGACAGCATCGTAAAAATAGTACTTTGTCCGTGAATGAATTGGATTTATTTGCCACACTTGTCAAAGCCCTGGGACGGGAATATCAAATACCATAGGGAATTCACAAGTACTTACAAGTCTATTACTAAACTATCGATGATTGATACGGTATGCTTTTGACTGAACGCGTCATGGGAACAATAATCACTCTTTTGAGCAATTAGTCAATCGAAACAGACACCGCACCAGTCATGCCAGTCGACCGTTGATCGCGTTGCGAACTTCAGCCCTTTTTACACGGTGCTGGTTCGAGGAAACCTACCTCCACCTTCCTCGGGCGGGTTCGGTTCAGGATGGATTGATCGCTTTTACACGGTGCGTGTTACGGAACCCGCCTCGATCTAGTTCGAGGTCGGTTCGTTCAAATGCGTGCCACCAGATGGCGTGTATCAACATTTACAGTTATCGCAAGTAAGAAATATCCCAAAAATAATCACTTAAAATCGATAAACTATGCTTTAATAACACGAGCAGTGCTTGAGAAATCTCGTGCATGATTTCTTCACAGGTAACTTACAGCAATGCGCCAGTGATGGCGGGTGCTCAAACCCGCACGAGGCCGGTGGAGGTCAGTTCGCTTTTTCAGTTGTTTCGCTTTTACACGGGGAAAAATAACCGAACCCTCCTCGATCTAGTCTCGATCCGGAACGCACCGGCACCGTGTAAAAAGGGCTATTGGCAATGATCTCCTGAAAGCATGTTTTCTTGCTTTCCATAAATTGCTGGCAAGAGCAAGAATAGTATTTACATGTTCCTCGTGTGCTGGTGGAAGTGCGTGCATTTAGTGAAGTTAAACGCGTCTAAAGCTGCGTTTACCAGACATCCGGAATGCGGTATGGGGACGCGGAATCCCTGGCGGAACGATATGTTGTATGCGAAAATGCATTGCATTTTCCGCTTCCGCGTTCTGCAATCCGCATTCCGCGTGTCAGCTAAACGTAGCTTTAGGCTGCTTTTCCACGAGACGTTTGCGGGCGCGGAATAGGAGGCGGACGCGGGTAGAAAAGATCGACCCAACGTATTTCCCTTTAGCTGTTTCACCCGCATCCGCGCCCGCCTCCTATTCCGCGCCCGCAAACGTCTCGTGGAAAAGCAGCCTTAGTCTTAAGCAAGGTTCATTGGCGCACGGATCCGGTCCGTTTTCAGTCCGTTTGCCCCTATTTTAGCGGACACGACAACTCAAAAGTCAGTATGATCGATTTTTTACGGACCTGAGTCGGACAAAATCCGTGTGCCAATGAACCTTGCTTTAAACGCGCTTTGTGAAATCTTTGTGAAATGATGCGTCTTCTGCATATCTTGTCCTCACATCATTTACGCCTCAACAATGTGTAGGCCTACCTTTAAGTGTTCGAAGCCTACCTGCAGGTGGGTTAGGAGGCCTATTCTCACCTTCTTGGCTGGAACCCTGAGAACCAGTCCTGCCGGGTACGTTCACTTGTTCGCAGTGCGGGCTCGTAAGTACATCGAAGTTGAATACTCCATTCGCCTGGCATACCACCTTTCCATTGGTCTTTCGGATCTCGCGTGGTAATCTGTAATTTTCCTTGCATGGAGGTACTTTAATTGCTTCACCATAAGTCACGTTCTTGACCTTCAAAGGCCAAGATTCTGGAACTTCACATTCTTTGACTGTAATGAAAGACCGTATGTAAATCATAAAGGCTGCCTCGCCTCAAGTGTACTGTTCTTTAAATCGTCTTTAGTCTCGCGCAACCAGCCCCTCGTTCATACTCCGAGGTCGTCAGACCGAGGGTCTGGCACAGAACACCATTCTCATTGTAATTGGGTCAGTGACCTTATTCCGATGATTCAAAATAAGGGGACTTCGCTGATTGGCTACCAATGCATCATGGGTCTCAAAAGTTGGTGAGGCTGCAGGAGGAATGGCTGCGCCCAGAGAACTTGAAGCGTGCAAATATAATCGGCCTCAATTTGTGTTGTCAAGTCAATTTATAGTGTCTTTCATTCGAATTTCATATTCTTTCGATTGGGGAGGAAATTATACTATAAAAAGTGCGGTAGGCCTAACAGCTAGGGCTACAAAATACTGTAGTTTTACTCGCATGCTGCATGATTTTTGCATCGATTGTGCATGCATGCATGCAGTGCAGTGTAGTTGTGTTCTACGTCATCGTCGGTAGATTGTCCGCCATGATGGTTTTACAAGTCAAAGTAACCATATGGACCAGACTCTAAAATTGGAAATTTATTGGAAATTGCAAGAGTCTGGTGGCACGAGACTATAAATCGTCCCTCCAAAAACCCGGATGTTGTATAAAGATGTAGCACTTTTGACCAAAGAAAGAGTTCATGAATTTTTTTTCAGATAACGCCCTTCTACTAATAATTAGCCCTTGATGACATGTAGTTAATTTTTCAGATTACTAGTAATTCATAACCTTTGCAGGGGGTCTTCACATCCCATGATCCATCCGCTTTACATGTCGTGACGCCACTGGTCATTTTCAAGTCACGTGACGGCTCAACTCCAGTTGGGCAGGTACCAAGGATGAGTGCAGTACCCGTTAGGTATTCGTCTCTTCGTGATAGCTTCGGGAACAGGTGTTTCCACACCTTTGGCACTCGGCACTTCTGACCTAAAGAAAAATTCACCATACGAGACCTAGTATCCATTCACTTGATCAGCAAGTCCCCCAAAAGAGTAGAAATTTCAGTGCCATAACGAAAACTATCCACCATGTTTTTCGGGCAGAGCAATACTGAAAATTGTTCCTACCGTCACTTCTACACAGTTCTTTCTCCTTCACATTCCACCTCCCATCGGGTTGGCACCTAATGATTCCTCCTTTTGCCTTCAGGGGCGCCACCATCTGCTCTACTTTTGGACACGTGATCAGAATTCTGTGGCCAGGCCAGTATTCGCTGTTGAGGTTATTCATAACGGCGGCAGTCCACGTTGCGGGCACCTTGCACATAACACCTAGGGGGAGAGTGAAGGGTAGGCTTGTTAGAATGGGGGGGGGGCGTCGAATATGGCATCCTATTCATCGTTTTCGATGGCCCCCCCCCCGCCATCTTGATTTCTTGCAAACTGCACATGCGCAGTTGTTACATCAGATGGGCAAATTCGTATCTCCCGACCAATCATATGCGTTGGTTTGGCTACCAGATAAGTGCGCGCGCACAAAATCTTTGTTAGAGCCAAGAGGTAGGGTATCTAGGCTACTTGGTGAAATCTAAAAACTGAGAGTGTCCGCATATATTTCTGGAGCCCGCTGTAGCGTCTTCTGCTCAACTTACGTGCGCATCTGAGACCATCCTCGTTGACATTCCAACCTTTCTTCAGACATTTCACTGCGGTGATCCCTGCTACTGGTTGGAAATGGTTCCGGCACGTGACCGCTATAGTCTTTCCTATTGGATAGTTCCGTTTCCGAAAGGACGCTGGGAAGAGCTTGTGCCATTGTCTTGGCGTCTCACAGTGGGTATAGACTAGGAAAGCACATACATAGTACATTCCGTGTACAAATTAGCTAGGAATACTTTTGTCCATGGGTCTATTAACTAACCTGAATTTAACTTCAGGACGAGTTCCTTTCATGGTTTTGACTCAAACAGTATTAACTACGTAGGGTTATACCAAAAATAGATAAAGACCTGGTAATACAGTACAATACATACATGTACGTAATATCAGTAATACATACTTTCGATGACTATAGGACTGTAGCCTAATCCATATGGCGTTTTTCTTTGGAGGACTAAGCCCCCAGCATACATAAGACAATTTCATTGCTCATTGCCAGCAACGGCCAAACACCCATGCCTACTAAAAACAGCTTTTGTGGCTCGTTGCTTTCACCGCACACGAGGCAATGATATTGCTACAACGAGCCTCGCGAACTGCGGGCTCAAAGAAGCACCATACGATTTTGTTTCAGTTATTTTTTATCATCGGGCCTCAATCTGTAATCGGCTCCTTCACTTACCCCTTTCATTTGGCTTCACGCACGGAATCGGCTTGGCCCATCTTCCGGATCTACACTTTATATACTGCTTCTTTTTCCCTGTCGTCTGGACGATGTAGCCGCCAGTACAGCTGAACTTCGCTTTGAGACGCCTTGTCGAAAAAGAGTCCATGTGGGCGTGTTTCGGTNAATCATACCAAATACCAAATACTATTTTAACAAGGACCTAAGCATGATGAAATAAAGGAAAATCACATGGGAAGCAAACCTTCCCCCCAAAACGCAAAACCGGCCAAATACCGAATACTCACATATTTACAATGAAAGAAGGGCGAGGACCTGTCCCACGGCGAAGCCCGGCGGAAGAGGCATACGGCAAATTAAATCACCACATATTGACTAAGTGCAAACCTTTTTGGAAAGAAAGAAATATAAGAAACTCAAACATCGAAACGACCGCTACCCACGGCAGGACAGACGGGATGTGACAAATTTTACAGGCCTGGGCCTGTATTTATAGAAGTACATAGCCTCTTACCCCGGAATTCGCAGAAAAACAAGTCACACGCCCAGATTAATTCGTAACACATAAGTTACCAACTCGTGACCCACACAAAAGGGCCGACGATCAAAAGCTTACACCAATCAACTTCACGGCCGATCGCCGCGGCATTAAATGTCAGACAACTACACTTGAGCGAGACTCGCTACAATATTGTACATGTAGGTCTATACAGACATTGGGCATGCAGGGCTGGACTGAATTTGCCTTTTGAGTTTAATCATTGTATACCACTGTGTATTAAACAATACTTGACTCTGTTCTAGTTTGATTGGAACTGAATTCCAACATGGTCGTATGGGGAGAAAAAGTTGACTTTGATGAGAAAAATTTTTACTAAAAATGAAAAAGTTATTTTGCTGTAAGGAAGCTTTATTTATGGGCCAATTTTATTCAGACTTGGTCAAATTAATGATAATGCTTGTCTGCACAAGAATATATGAGCAATTAAGGAGGGGGAAATAATCCGCACAGCAAAAAAGAGGATTTTTGTTAACACTCTTCATGCAGAGTCTATGAAGTTGTAAAATGTAAGAATATAGACACATCCTCAGCGCCTTCTATCTTCTCGCTTGGGAGTATTGGGAGAGAACCGAACATTGCCGGCTCAAAGGGTGCGAGAAGAAGAAGGCGGGAGCCGCATGGTGTATGAGGGTGGGAGCCGGGGGGGGGGCCAAGTTGCCGCCAAAGGGACTGGATGGCCAGGGCCTTCGCCCCTACCCGCGGCATCCTCCGGGCATCTTTCCATTCACCAGCCTTCGGCGCACAGGGGGATGCACCTCTGCTCCTCTTGCGGAAAGCGAAATCCAAAGTGAACAGATCTGTAGCTCGTAGGGGTATTTATAGGGAAGCTCGACGTTAGAAGGCGCTGAGGGTGTAGACACATCATCAGCGCCTTCTATCTTCTCGCTTGGGAGTATTGGGAGAGAACCGAACATTGCCGGACCGGGGCGCGGAATTGGCGCCGACATCCGATATGAACCTGCACGGCCGGCAATCTTCACCCCCAATACCACTCCGGACATCCCCAATACCATTCCCAATACCCCAATACTCCAAACTCCACCCATTGTGGAGTGAGAGATAATAAACAACACGCCGACTTTAACGAAACCGATTTTATTCTGTGCCAGAAACAAATTGCCAGGTGCCACAACAATGCAACAACAGAAATACATATAACCTAGAATCGCTTCTAAGACATCACTGCATAATTTTCGATCAGTGACGCCTACTCCACCACGTTGAAGTCACATGTTATAGTCATACAATTGGCATTGCGACAGGCCTGTGAATAGGGCCGTAAAGGTGCTATTACAATGAGTTTTGACGAAGGACAGATTGATTTCGTGGGGTATTCAAAAACATGCCGACTTGGTTTTCGTTGATAAGAGGTATGATGGCGCGAAAAAAGACTCACTGCATATTAATGAACGGGGCGTGAATTTTGTTTGGAGTGTTTTGATGTCTTAGAAGCGATTCTAGGTTAATTTTGCGCCCTACATACTGTTACACTGCATACTCCTATGCTCTTACATACTCCTATGCCCTTACACGCGGTACAAACATACAAAACTGTGAAGTAGCGGGCCCGTATAAGTAAACAAACGGATGCATTTCAAACGTACAAAATCCTAAAGACGCGCCCCTCTCTAAACCCAGAACAACGAAGCCAGCCAGCTAAACTTATGTATTTAAATAGCATTCTGCATTGTATTAAACGTCAGGTCCTTTTGAAATGCCTCCTCCACCCTTCTAGAGAGCGGGGCTGAGGAAACCAAGCGCTGTGCCAAGGCGGAGGCCTCTTTAAGAGAGTACTCCCTGCCGTAATAGTTACATGACTTTTCAGTAAACCAACCGATGTGCTTCATGGCCTGGAAGGTTGAGTCGGAGGCACCCGACAGTTTGAGAGTAATTGCGCACCCTGCCCTCAGGCTGTGTGGCGTCTCGCCCTCGTATATGCCCAAGCAAGTGAGGTAGTGTACAAAGCGGGAATACATAGCCGAGTACGAAACACACTGACCTAAAACCTTTCCCGCGTCGGAAGCAACTCGAAACAAGTAGCCGACGGTGAGATCTACACCCGCCGCCCGCGTCCAAGCGATATACCTCTCTAGAGCCGCCACCGGGCATGTGAGGACGTCCTCACACCTCTTAATGACGAAGGTGTTCCATTACCCCTGATGGACTTTGTGAATGTGTGGGAAACCGCTATCCCGGAATTGTCGGGCAAGTATCGGACGGACTGGCTCGTGGTATTTGCTAAGTCCGATACCCTATCACCGGCAAGGAACTGCAGCTTGAAAAAAGCTTGGTCCCTGTGCAATACGAAACGCTGCCTAAGAGAAAGATCCTGCCTAGATAACTGACTATCAATATACCCTGAAATCTTCGCGAGTTTTGAGATGAACAATGGTTTTGCCTGCTTCGGCAAAATCTGGGCTTTCGCCTGTTCCTCGGCTATTTGCTTTAAATACGTTCTTATTATTGGCGACCGTGCCGGGTTACCGGTTCCAGTTTGGACAACCCATTCCTTTCCCCTGCCTACCCCCTCTAGTATGCTAGCTAGACTTTGCACCAAATTACCAACCGACGCGGATGCCATCCTACGCGGACAGGAACAGGGTTGCGTGCCACTCTCCCCAAGGAACGGGCACGTCACCCCATGCACTTTCGTTTTACCGTCTTTATCTTTCCACACTAGGTATTTCCTGAGGTCCTGAGGGGAGCACGAGAAAATATCCGTCCCGGACGGCAGGTGGGAAAGGAAGCCCTCAAAGCTGACCTGCACGCTCGACTTTCGTTTAAACTGGTGCGAGTTTTGGTTAAGAGCATCCAGGTACCGAAGGCGGGCGTCAATGTGTTCCAGGTTGACATGAAGCACGTCTGGCTCTTTGCCACTTCTCTGAAAGAATGGAAAGTACATTTATAATGACAATCTATAAGCAAGCAGTGGGTACTTAAGCCCCTGGCGGTCCAAACGATAACCCTGTTTTGAAGGGATCCGAAGCACCCCCTTTTGACCTATACCCCCCCAGAAGAACTGTGGATACAGAGTGGCTGACAAGCATTGGCAGCGCAATACCCGCCTGCGGGGACAGGTGGGCCACCAGGGTGCAAGAATGCACATTCTGCTGCTTTAGCAAAGATATCACCGACAGGACCATGTTGTCTGGGGGAAAAACGTACGGGTTCAACTCAATCGAGATGTCCAGCGCGAAAATATTTATACCAGAGGAAAGAGGAGTTGGCGCTGGTGTGAAGTGGCGCAATGGCTTCCCATCCGCCCCTGTCATCGCGTTCGAATCCAAAGACATGAGATCTATGGTATGGGGGCCGTACAAAACTTCTACCGTTTGCCAAGCCGCCGACGAAAGCGTGACGTCGTCCAGGCTCAGCGATCTGGAAGGGGTGTCCGCAGGGTTTGCCTTCGAGGGAATGTAGAAAAGCCTGAGTTCGACGCTGGCCCTGAAAACAAGCTGAAATATGCATTTTAGCAGATCATTTAACTGTGAAGATTTAGACCCCTGGTTTCGCCACGCATGCACCAGAGGCTGGCTGTCAGTGAAAACATCAACTCGCCTATTATATAGACGTCCCTGCAATGCCTGCAAGGCCTTCAAGAGGGCATCGGCCTCCTTCATTAGGATCGGGCGATTATCGCCATTCTGCCAGAAGTCGGAGAAAGCTAGTCCCGCCAGCGGGCCCTCTATCACCTTCACGCCATATTTGTAGAGGGAGGCGTCAGTCGCAATGACTATCTGCCTGTGGGATTCTGAACGCCACGTGAGACAGCCACTCCATGCATCCAGGAACCTCCAATGCTCCAATTCGACCCGCAACCTCGGAGAAATTTCGACGGGACGGCTATTCTTGAGCCCCTTAGCAATGGCAGCGTTTACCTCCCTTGTATAGAGACCGGCAGCCGGGACCGCCAGTACCATGGAAACGCACTTTCCGGCGAATCTCTGCAAGGTACGGACGTCAACCTGGGAGCACGACAAAATTTGCTCTCTGAGCCCCGCGAAATTTGCCCTCTTGTCGTCCGGCAGGATGTATGCCATTTTGTTGGAATCAACCAAAAAACCGAGGAACCTCCTCACCGTCGAGTCTACGAGGTGACTCTTAACAATCGCGAACGTATAGCCCAATCTAGATAACAACTGCAGGAGGGAGTAGCTAACGATTTGAATAGAGATTACCTTTACTGGCTGGCGGCTGTTTACCGTTTCCACCCCGAACCTGTCGTCTATATACTGGACGTTCCTGATGCCCCACACACGCAAATACGTCGTTGGGACCATTCCTATTGACTGATATACAAAGGCGGAAGCCTTCCATCCGAAAGGCAGGGTTCGGCATTGCATGACCCAACCCACAAACTGTATGCCAAAATATTTTCTAGAGGAGGGCGACAGGAGCACGTGGTCGTAACCAGACTTTTCGTCGGTGGAGACCATCCTAGCTCCGGATTCCACCAACCATGTACATGTTTCAATGTTTCCAACTGGAACGGGGAGTCTTTTATCCATAAGTTTAGAAATCTCTCGTCGTGACAAAGGCGGGGCTTTGTAGGCTCTACCGTTAGAGGCATGATAATGTACGGCATATCGCACTCGCCTACCCTGCCTACTAGCTGAAGGGCCCCAGTTTTGATTCTTTGCTCCAACTCCCTAGAGATGAAGCCTGCAAAGCCTCTACCCGAGTCAGAGTTTCTAAAATATCTAGATGGTGGCACCTCAGAATTGAAAGCCTCGCCCTTAAAGTTTCCCTTGAAGGGCTGCAGAAAGTGTTTTATGTCTAGGCCGTCAATCAACCAGCTAAGCAAGTTATCGGGGGGTGGGGTGGTTTGCGATACCTTCGGTATTATCCTACGCCACTCATCTAAACACATGTGCAGCTGACCGGCCACGAAATGTTCTGGGTCTCTAAGGGGCATTTCATTGATGTCGGGCACCTCCCGAGACTGAAGAATGTCCTGAAAATCCGGGAACCTGTGGGCTGGGGGCTGAAGCCCTTTCCCCCTCAAGGTTGTCCACTGCGGGCAAGTGCGCTTGTCTCTAGCAGCTGCTTGTGGGTCGAATGGCACTTCAAACTCCCATTCGGGAACTTCAAATCCAAGGAAGCAAGCGGCCTGAAAGTATCAAACGCCGAGATCAGTGGACAAGCTTGAAGGGCGGTAGGGAGTCAACCCCCAACCCACGTGAAGGAAATCCTTCACTAGGGCAGAAGGCCCCGGGATGGAGATTACCTAGCCGCCTTGGCCGCGTCCGACGCGGCCTTCATTTTGTCGCAATCCCTGAACCAATGGTCCGGGCTACCACAAAAGTGACAATTGGCTGGAGATCTATACGAGTAACCACGGCCTCTAAAACCGCGACCTCTAGAATAACCACCCCCTCTAGACTGCCCCCTAGGGCCGTCGAACAACGGCGATAGCATTTGCTGGAGAGAAGCGGCTGCGGCCATTTGTGGTACCAAGTCCTCCAGGGGCGACTTGTGGGCCCTTTCCCTTGCCGGCGACTTTTCCTCCCTCTTTGGTGAATCCGCGGTTTTACTCTTAGGCTCTACCTTCAAGCACTTGGCAAGCGCCTTCGTTACTACTTCCCCATAGTAGGGCTGCTAAGGCCCAAAAAATGGCCAAATCGTTCATTTTGTGATAAAAGCACCAAATTTGGCACAGACGTGGAATGGGTCATTACTTCGTTTGTATTTCTCTTGACCACCACCGTGGCGTGGTGGTCTTTTTCAAAGCTGGAATCTCCAGTTTTTGTTCATTCACGTCAGCTTTAAGGACGGGAGCCCCGACGAAATCGCCCCCTAGTGGCCGCCATTTTTCCACATATCTCGAATTCTAATAGAGATACAAGCATAATTCCAAGACCTACACCCACATTTTCGGGGTCGACGAATCGAACGGTGCCATCGGAAATGACGTCACATGTCCGCCATATTGGATTCCAAGATGGCCGCCACACCAAACGTTTTGGAGCATAACTTATAATCCTGAAGAGATACTTTGATCAAACTTGGGGGATCGGGAGAGTTTGGTGACATCTTAAGGCTAAGCACGGGAGCCCCGGAGAAAACACCCTGCTGTGGCCGCCATCTTGGAATCCAATATGGCCGCCATTTTGGACACCTTTTCCCCCATATCTCGAATTCTAATAGAGATACAAGCATAATTCCAAGACCTATACCAACATTTTCGTGGTCGACGAATCGAATGGTGCCATCGGAAATGACGTCACATGTCCGCCATATTGGATTCCAAGATGGCCACCACACCAAACGCTTTGGAGCCTAACTAATAATCCTGAAGAGATATTTTGATCAAACTTGGGGGATTGGGAGAGTTTGGTGACATCTTAAGGCTAAGCACGGGAGCCCCGGAGAAAACGCCATGGTATGGAAGCCATCTTTGAAACCAAGATGGCGGCCATGGAAATTTCTGTTTCTTTTGATATCTCGAAATCTAGATAGAAGCATAATTCCAAGACCTTCATCGGTTGCGAAACGTGCCAGTTTCACGGACGACACACACACACACACACACACAGACACACAGATTTTGAACCATTTTATAGTCATATAAATAGCTCCGCTGACCTTTGGTCAGCTGAGCTAAAAATGCATTACAAAATAGGTAGTAAATCGGGTCAATTCGCCGACAACGTCCCTGGGTTTGAGAGTGGCCCGGTGGCGCCGGCTGTCGAGAAAAAGTGGCAATACCGTGGTCCTTTAAATCGTCCCTCCAAAACCCGGATGTTGTATAAAGATGTAACACTTTTGACCAAAGAAAGAGTTCATGAATTTTTTTCCAGACAACGCCCTTCTACTAATATCTAGTCCTTGATGACCTGTAGTTAATTTTTCAGATTACTATAGTAATTCATAACCTTTGCAGGGGGTCTTCACATCCCATGATCCATCCGCTTTACATGTCGTGACGCCACTGCTCATTTTCAAGTCACGTGACGGCTCAACTCCAGTTGGGCAGGTACCAAGGATGAGTGCACTACCCGTTAGGTATTCGTCTCTTCGTGATAGCTTCGGGAACAGGTGTTTCCATACCTTTGGTACTCGGCACTTCTGACCTAAAGAAAAATTCACCATACATGACCTAGTATCCATTCACTTGATCAGCAAGTCCCCCAAAAGAGTAGAAATTTCAGTGCCATAACGAAAACTATCCACCATTTTTTTCGGGCAGAGCAATACTGAAAATTGTTCCTACCGTCACTTATACACAGTTCTTTCTCTTTCACATTCCACCTCCCATCGGGTTGGCACTTAATGATTCCTCCTTTTGCCTTCAGGGGCGCCACCATCTGCTCTACTTTTGGACACGTGATCAGAATTCTGTGGCCAGGCCAGTATTCGCTGTTGAGGTTATTCATAATGGTGGCAGTCCACGTTGCGGGCACCTTGCACATAACTCCTAGGGAGAGTGAAGGGTAGGCCTGTTAGAATTGGGGCGGGGGGGGGCGGCGGTAACGGTATCATCGAATATGGAATCCTCCGGGGGAATCTTATTCATTGTTTCGACGGCCCCCGCCATCTTGGATTTCTTGTAAACTGCACATGCGCAGTTGATACATCTTGTCGGCAAATTCGTATCTCCGACCAATCATATGCGTTGGTTTGTCTACCAGATAAGTGCGCGCGCACAAACTCTTCGTTAGAAACCGAGACCGCGGGCCCGTCAAAACGATGAATTAGGTGAGTGGGTAAGGGTATCTACTTGGTGAGGTCTTTAAAATCTGAGAGTGTCCGCATATTTTTGGAGCCCACTGTAGCGACTTCGACTTCTGCTTGACTTACGTGCGCATCTGAGACCGTCCTCTTTGACATTCCAACCTTTCTTCAGACATTTCACTGCGGTGATCCCTGCTATTGGTTGGAAATGGTTCCGGCACGTGACCGCTATAGTCTTTCCTATTGGATAGTTCCGTTTCCGAAAGGACGCTGGGAAGAGCTTGTGCCATTGTCTTGGCGTCTCACACTGGGTATAGACTAGGAAAACACACACATATAGTACATTCAGTGTACAAGCTAGGAATACTTTTGTCCATGGGTCTATTAACTACCGGTAACCTGAATTTAACTTCAGGACGAGTTCCTTTCATGGTTTTGACTTAATCAGAAACTATGTAGGCTAATACCAAAAGTAGATAAAGACCAGGGCCCAGTTGCACAAAGAATCTTAAAGTCTAAGAAAAAACTTAAGTCTGAAATGAAGCCATCTGATTTGCTGAAACCTGGTCACATGATGACTTAAGTCAAACTTTAGACTTAAGATTCTTTGTGAAACTGGGCCCTGGTAATACAGTAATACATACGTAATATCAGTAATACATACTTTCGATGACTATAAGGCCTGTATCTATCCATATGGCTTTTTTCTTTGGAGGACTAAGCCCCCAGCATACCTAAGGCAATTTCATTGCTCATTGCCAGCAACGGCCAAACACCCATGCCTACTAAAAGCAGCTTTTGTGGCGCGTTGCTTGCACCGCACACGAGGCAATATGATATTGCTTACAACGAGCCATACTGCGCACAATCGGTATCAACTTCCGCTGCGCTGGTGATACCATTGCCACCAAATGGCCGCATCACCAACTTTCCGTTTGCCAGGATTTTTGGCATTTTTATTCAGGCACAAACTTACAAAATTTAATTATACCTTTCATACTCTTAAATGTTGCAACAATTACAAAAACATAATGTTACTGTGAAATAAACGATGATAAGATAGTAGTTGTTGATATTTTCATACGCACTATTTTTCTTGCTGCGGAAGGAGAGTAAGTAATCCGACGTTTGGTGGCAGAGATTGTAAGCGCCAGCGTGAAGACAATCGATGCCTGGAGATAGACAACGAGCCTCGCGAGCTGCGGGCTGAAAGAAGCACCATAACGATTTGTTTCAGTTATTTTTTATCATCGGGGCCTCAATCTGTAATCGGCTCCTTCCTCACTTACCCCTCTCATTTGGCTTCACGCACGGAATCGGCTTTGCCCATCTTCCGGACCTACACTTTATATACTGTTTCTTTTTCCCTGTCGTCTGGACGATGTAGCCGCCAGTACAGCTGAACTTCGCCTTGAGACGCCGTGTCGAAAAAGAGTCCATGTGGGCGTGTTTCGGTCGTGGGATGTTCATGAACCCACAAGCAGCTGTAAGAAACCAGACTGCCATTCTTTTTTCGGTTCAGAAAACCAATTTCTACCACGCCGTTCGATCGATCGAAGATACGAAATGCACCTAAGACAAATCGTTAACGCAGCTGGGAAGAAATTTTCATATCCTCAAAGCATTTGTATTTTATAAGTTTTTGATAGGATTTCAAATTAATAATGGACAGTAAGTTGTAGATTTCCGCATGTTGGTTTTCACAGTCTGACATTCAGGGCCGTATTCTAGAAGCTTCCTTAACTGTAAGGTCTACCTTTAGCTATTGTTTGCACGGCAGAATACAAAAGATTGAAGTGGACCTTTGAGTTAAGGAGGCTTCTAGAATACGGACCTCAGTCTTCACATTAATCATTCGCTCAGCTTATTAAGAGGTACGAAACGTAATCGTCTCTTCAAGTGAGGAAAAAACGTGCAACTCACCTTCAGAATAAACAACAAAAAGCAAGAGGGCGGAACCAGTGACCAGGAGGTTCGCCATCCTCTTGGTCAGTTCAGCAGCAACTGACGCTCAACACGTGTTTCACCATTCACTCCCAAACCAATTTTCTTCAGCAAACATTCAACCTCGGGCAAAGGTGCGGTGTCGCGCAACTTGATACGCAGCTTTTATCTCCGCCTGTCCCTGGATCGTGTTTCTGTCAACACTTTTAGAGATTTTCAGAGACTGATCCATAAATAGCGGGATGTAGCCTGATGATGTTGATATGATGATACAGCGCGCTTTTACCGCAGGCAGCGCTCTCGATAATAACCCCCTGTCTCTGACTATTTAAAACAACTTACTAAACACTTATAATGCCACATGTTCAATTCCTAACTGTTATATTTGTGACCTAACCCAAAATTGAGAGTTCAAAATATAAATTGTGCTACACATTAATGTAATTTGTAATATATGTATATCGGCATCAATTATACTAAACACTTATATGTGTAAATGCTGCATGTTCAATTCACAACAGTTATAATTGCAACCTAACCCAAAATTGAAGAGTTCAAAAATACTAATTTTGTATATATATGCATGTACGTTCGTAATTTGTAAAATATTTGTGTAAATCTTGGCATCATTCGGAGATATCACCTTTAATAATCCACCCACATATTGTTAAGGGGCACCAACGCCAGCGGCCATATGAGCCTTGTTGGTGTCCCTGACCACATAGCATAAATACTGTATAATAATTTCCTTGTGTTGGTCAAATAAACTATCATATCATCATATCATATCCCGTCTACATGTATCCGTCTGCAAAATATCATGAGATCGTCTCCTGATCTCTAGTGGTCTCATTCGCATTTACACCAGCCTTGAGATCGCAGCACACGGGACAACTTTATCGCGAATGGCCAGCAATTCATATCTCGGATCAAGTATTTTGATTTTCCATTCCTCATTCCTCGCAGTGTGAGCAATGGGGATCCTAGCAGCGAAAGAGGGCAGCACACCGAAACCAGGTGTGAAGGGAAAAAATGTCCTAGGAAAAACTGTCCGGGGAACAAAAGATCATATTGTTACATTCTAATCTCTGACAATTATTCCGTCATTCAACAATAGAAATGGACACATTTTACAGGGGGACACTTTTTACTGCTACACCGATTCTATACAATGGACGCCTTTTGTGTGGGAAATTGATCAGGACCGGGGTGTCAGTTTCATTTCAATAGTTTTAACCACTAGTGACACTATTGGGCAGTGGGCTTGGGTCCCCATTGCATTGCCTCGTGTGCGTTCAGGGCAGCCGAAACTGAAGTCTCCCGAGATCAAGTGGATGGAACCCTGAGAGCGAAGCGCAAGGCACAACGCCACCACCTGACTCAGTTACTTGTCATATGACTCGCGAGATATTTTCAAACTTTTTTTATTCAGCTCGACTACATGATTTTGTATGCATGCATGAAAACATAGCAATCTTTTTCATTAACCAAAACAAAGTTCACACTTTTTGTTTACGTGTTGACGTATGGATGATTGCATCAAAACTGTGACTCTCAAAACGGAAAAAAATGCAGAAAACAGAGAACCGATAATTGTTGTTTTTATGTAAAAAATGAATGAGGGCGAAAACAGTTTTCAATTTCTCTCGTCTGAGGCTGGGATCTTGCCAGTTTGCACGATCTTAAGTCCATCCATTGCGCATGTCACTATTGGTATGTTTCACCACTTCCGTTTCCGCAAGTAGCTAGCCTCGCTTTGGTGGTTCGCAAAGAAGCTCGTTTGTTGGGACATTCCATTTACCACTTGTCAGGCATTTAACACTGCTCTTGACACGGAGAACGGCCGCAGTTTTCTTACTGCCGCGTGTGCAACTGACCGCAAAGCTCACTCCTACTTTGACACGCCAATGTCGACTCAACGGTTTGTATGCTCGTCTCCAGAGTTTTGGCATCGGGCATTCTGTGGCAAGAGCTGGAGAGAAAACACACAATTAATTCCGAATTTTACCGGATGCTTCCGAATAATTCCGAATGAACCATCCCATCAGACATGTAAGGGAAGTACATGTACCCTCAACACGATTAATTCAATCTCGGTCATAAGTTATTAACCACCGGATATTTGTGAATAATTACTCCGTGATCCTCCAATATTTTTTCTCCAATTTTTGAAGCATGGTAGTTAGACCATTTGTCCATCATTAGGCGTCAAGATTTTTCTGATCAATAGGCCGACTTCGGTTTTACCGCTGTTCGAAGTTTGCCGGTCAGATTGAGATTTTCGGAAACTCCGGCGCAATTCCTGAAAATTTTCAGCTGTAAACTCTTCCAGTGTCTGCATAGATGGATGTCACCATCAAAAATTTTCAAAATATTTGATTTTTTAACTTAAAAATGGCAACTTTGTTGGGATTTTTGCAATCTGCTTTCAAGTCTAGCGAACAGCCACTGAGATAATCAGAAAATCATTACGCCTAGTGATGGACAAATGATCTAACTACCATGTGCCAAAAATTGGTGAAAAAATATCGGGGGATCACGGGGTAATTTACAAATATCCAGCCAGTGGTTAATAACTTATGACCGAGATTGTACATGTAAACCACACTATGAATGAGGCTAAGCAAACGCTTACTTAGGCTAGATACTGAACATTGCCATCTTTGGTCTCTGGCATTTATTGTTGTTTACCTTCGCAGTGGGGCCCCGAAACATCAAAATTTCCATCCGCTCTACACACCACATTCCCATATGTCTTCCGGAATTTGCTGATCATTGCTGACCCTGATGGGCAATCGGGGAGTTCGACCAGTTCGCCATAGGTCACGTGAGTTTTCTTTTGCTTCCAAGACTTTGGAACCTTGCACGGTTTTACTGGAGGAGACACATGCATCGAAATTACCGGTACGTCGTAAGTAACGATGGCTAGTAGCCGAAGTGACGAAAGCAGTGGGATTAATGGAAAAACTGCACAGAAAGTCCAGTACATGTACATTTTTCAATAGCCGTTTCCACCCGCTGTCTTGTATACTAGTAATGGGTAAAATTCCCCAGGCAAATAACATCAGCTGTAGTGCAGGATACGTACCGGTATACTTAAACATTCCATGTACATGTAGATTAATAGGATCTAGATGTAGGAAGCATAAATGTTAGCAGAATCGCCCCCCCCCCCTTATATTAGATTTTTACCCCTTATATTAGATTTTTGGCTGTCCAACCCTCCACGCCTTCAGCGGTCATCATATACAAAACCACGGTCAAAACAGCGAAAGAATGATATTCTAGAAGGTATACCTCTGCAGGGGGTCTTAACGTCCCATGAGCCATCAGTTTTACAAGTCGTGACGCCATTGGTCGCTTTCAAGGCAGCTGATTCGTCAATGCCAGAGGGACATGACAGGATAAGTGTACTTCCCGGGAGGTATTCCTCTCTTAGTGGTGTCTTCGGGAAAAGCTTTTTCCAGACCTTGGGAACTCGGCATTTGTCGCCTGAAGAAAGATAATAGGGAGGTTTCGAAATCAAACGATAAACGTAAACGTTAACGACAACTTTATTTTTGTACCGAAAATGCAATACAAAATCTGGTTAATGTGTAGTATGAAAAATAACGTTGTCGTAAAAGTTTGGTTTATCGTTTGATTTCGAAACCTCCCCATTGGCACTTACTCGAAGAACGTCAACCTTTCCATTGAATTCATTACCCAAACTCGTTTTACGCTGCGTTTTCGCCCATTGTTTGGAAGCAGAGCGGCGGAAAATAACAAAAGATTTAACGCATCACACAGCGTAAAATGGACATGTGGACACAAGCTCTTGCTGTTCACACTTGCGATGCGGTACGAAGGCTGTAATCCTTTGTTCAGGTCGCGCCGAGTCGCACCGCGCCTGCAGTGTGAACTACATGTAGGCTTTAGCGTATCCCCATACCGTCAGCTTTGCATAATTCTTTCTCCTTAACATCCCATGTTTTATCTGGTTGACACTGGATGATTCCTCCTTTGGCTCTCAGGGAGGCCGACATCTGTTCTTTCTTCGGACACGAGATCAGAATTCGGTGGCCGACCCAGTACTGGCTGTTCAAGTTATTCACGACGGTATCTCGCCATGTCTTCGGTATCTTACACGTAATGCCTGAAAGAAAGGGACAGGCAGTAGGCCTAATCAATTACCAGATATGAATGGGTATGAATAGAAACTATGCTATCCCATTATAGCCTTGGTTACACCTGTCTGAAAAAGCCCGGACTTTTCGAAATAAGCCCGGGCTTTTTGAGCATGTATGCGGCATGCCGGGGTTTTAAAAGCCCGGACTTTATTTATTTATTTATTTTTTTAGACACGGCGATTCATAGGTTTAGGCTAAACACAAAAAGCCCGTGCTCGCCCGTACTTTTATGTAGTGTAAACAAGGTTTATTTCTGCTGTAAAATTAAAGATGCATTGATTCCTGTGTAGCAAACTTTATTTGCACCTGCGAATTTTATTTCATTTTGAAGGAAAACTAAAACGAAAAGGCAAAACGCAAAAATTTCGGAGCACCAGAACATCAGATGGTCAGCGTTGTCAAACAAACACGTACACATAAACGTTCATGTGTACATACATGTACAAGTATTAGCAAGACAAACTCCCTTACGTTATTTTAAACATCAACTTACTAACACATCTAAGATCGCCAGCTTTAACGTTCCAACCATTTTTCAAGCACTCCACATCGGTTAACCCCTTGAATAGTCGAAAACGTTGCGGGCACTTGACCGATAGGACACGTCCTACGGGGTACTTCCCCTGAGTGAATGATGAAGGGAACCACTTCAACCAAAGCTTCGGGGTCTCGCAGTGCGTGAACACTGAAAGGGAACATCTTCCTGAAGTGACCGTCGCCTTCAATTGCGGGCACCCTACTGTATGTGCACTCTCAGCCTTACAAAAGATGAGCGTAGCCTACTCGTAAACGAATGAAAGTTTCGATAGCTTTGAGAATAAGGTCCATGCAAGCCCTCTGGTGGCAACTTTTCAAACAATGCTGTGCTGATGTCGGCCATCTTCGTCATGCTGGGAGCTGAGAGGAAAATGCGTTGATTACTGTTAACAGCTGTGTAGCCCATGTACTTACCCAATTCATTGGGTTTGACGCATGGTATAGCTTTTGCCCATCCATGAGATCCGCACTTGACGATCTGTTTCTTCTTACCCGTGGTCTGCACGACATAGTCGCCTGTACAACTGAACTTAGCGCGGAGGCGTTTGGTCGAGAAGGAATCCATGTGAGCGTGTTTAGGTCGTGGGATGCCCATGAAGCCACATGAAGCTGCAATCAGAGACATTGCAACTCCGTAATAGGCCTATTGCCTTGTGCTATATGGCCGTAGCTGGAAGGAGCAGGGGCAAATACCCCGCTAGACGCCATCACCGAAACTCAGCGTTTTCCATGCACACTTTGTGGCAAAATGGCAAAAATCGCAAAATGGCGACCAAAAAGCTATGTTCGCCCTGCGTCAGTAATGTTTTCCGACCTGTTTAGCCTGTTGTTATTGAAGGTTGCACCAATCATGACAATCCAAAAAACCTCATCGGCAATCCGAACACATCCAGTAAAAATTTGCTCACCTTCGGTATAAACGACAACAGCCAGGAAGAAAGCGATGAAGGCAGGCAGATTCGCCATCTTGACCGGCAAACAAGACTGACGTAGGCGAAAAAAGTCTGCGCCCGACATTGGCAATTTCAAAAATATAATATGCAGAGACGCTCTTTAGTTGGATAAAGTTTCCTGGGGGCGATGGAATGAGACGCTGGACTTTTTATGGCCATTAGTAGATCAATTTCAGCAGTACTCGTGATGTCATTGTTTGAACACCTTCGGGGGAAAATTGCATCTTCTTTTCAATCGAAGGGAAAGGTTTAACCATTTCGCCGTGTGATGAAGCCACATACGATCCTAAAATGCAGGCAACTCACCTATCGCAAAATTATCGTTGCTGGTGAATTTAGTTGGGTATTTTGCCGCGCGACTTGGTGACAGTGTTTTGGAACAATTCGTCAAATAATGAACAACGAAAAAGAACTTGAGCTTGATAAAGCGAAGTGTATTGGATGGGCAAGAAGCGATTGCAAACATGACATGTCCACCATTAATGCATGACGTGTATAGTGTTTTGTACATGTATTTGATATTTTTTAATGTTATTTGTTCAATATCGACCAGGTTCCACAGCGCGACGTTGCTGCCTTTTACCGATTGTAGAGAGCAGCCATTTTGTTCTAGGCAGCCATTTTGTTGTAGGACGGCCATTTTGTTTAGGGCGGCGTTGTCACGATTGGTAAACAGTGACTGCAGGGTCAATTGAAAAACCGACCATGAATGGTATACGGAACGAAGGTAGGAAAATAGGCTTTCGTTATCGTCTTCATTGTCCGCGGGTCAAGAATCAAAAGGTAGCTTGTCTTTTTATACCCGTCGAGAACGATGGAAATCAAGATGCCATCATCTTCAGCTGTTGAACCAGGTTTAGGAATGAACCAGGCTTCTGATGGATAGTGGTTGAGTTCATACCAGACTCTGTCCCCTCCATTGTAGCAGAGGTCTTTCTTCACCAGCGTGACATTGCCAACGCTGACTTTGTCACTTTTGATGACGTCGCCATAAACGTAGCAGTAGGGCTTGTAACGAAAGTTCTCGTTGATGACCGGCAAGTCTAAACGGTTCAAAAATTCGTATCTTTCTGTTGAGTTGTGTTTGACGACGTCCATTTTCATCGAGTTGAGGTCCAGAATGTACCGATCGAGTGTTGACGTTGACGGGACTTTAGCATCGCGCTGTGTCTTGTTGCGCAGCACTGTCACCTCCAGACTATGCAAGAACTTAATGTCAGGGTAGGTCACAGCGTCCATGATCAGGCGGCCATTTTCTTCGAAAGCATTGATGTGGTGCATCGTAAACCCAGTCATTTGTTTCGCTGTTTTGGTAATTCCACTTTTGATATGAGTCACGAAAACCTCCGTAGGTTCATTTCCGCGCCATTCGAGACTTCGTGAAGGGTTTGCGGTCCTGATCAGTTTTGCTATGTCAACAAATAACGGACCAACAAACAAAACAGTGTAGTTCGTGGTTGTTGCAAACGAATGCATGTACGGTGTTCTGTCAAACTTCCATCTGGAGATTAACTCTCTGTCATTGGCATTCGGAAGACGGCATAAACTGATGACGCAGTGCCCAAATTTCAATGGGCTTACCTCAACAGTCGTGACGTAGCTGACATGATTTTGAGTCCCAAATTCTGGCAGTGGATGAGCAGACGATATGAGCGAAAAGAAGTTTCGCAGTGTGCCGAAATTTGGTACTGGCGGGGTATAGCGACGCATGACATTCAAAGTCTCAGGATCGAACTGATAGAGTCGCCAGAAGTCGTTTTCAACGACGTAGTCCTTATTATATCGATGCACATTGATGTTCATGTTGTCAAGGCCACGGAGCAGTGCCTCTACCTTCTGGAAAGGGGAAAAATCTGGATCGACGCCCTGGAACATCAGGTATGGGGCAATGTCATTTATTGCCATGGAATCATTGTACAGATAAGATTTGATGAATCTTGTTGAGAAGAAGACTCCGTTGTCTGTGAAGTCCAACTTGGTCAGCTTTCCGAGAGCGTCAAAAATGTGCAGTACTCTTCGCTTGTTGACCTTAAACAATCCAAAACCATTCCGAATCTGAAAGATAAAGATTTAGAGCTGCATAAAATTCATTCGACCACCATCAGGATGCCTGCAATAGCATACTAGAAGTCGCAGTAATCATGGTGCCAACCCCGCCGCAGGCCAGCAAGAATGTGGATAGTCGACGACGATTGCATGCAGAGGCCAATGTACAGACCCAATAGGAGCAGTCAGCCGCGCATATTGCCAACAGATGGCAGCAATGTTCTAGCGGACCAATGTACAGGAAAATCTACGTGATTGCTGCTCGATTAATAATGACTGGGTCCGCTATATGCATTGAATTGGGCCGTAGTGACACCTGTTGGTCAACTCGCTGACAGCTCCTATTGAGACTGAAAAGCATTGGCGACATCAGGAATTTGGTGATATTTTTTGAGTGAGACGTTCGTTTACCTCAAATTCTTGAATGCTGAAGAGAAAGTCAAGAGTAAAAAAGAAATGCACTGGATATTGCATTACTACATGTACATGTACGTGTACACATGCAGAGAAAAACTTACGTATGAACCCCTCACCCACTTCGGCAATTCATATCCTTCTTTGTCGAAGTGTAGTTTGACATTTTCTTTTTCAATAGGGTTATCCGTGAAGAAATACTCAAAGCCTCGATCTGGCTGTGCGCTTGCGCAGAGGATTGTCATCAAGGCGAGGCTGACCGCCGCCAGAGATGTCATTTCATTCGAGTGGGGCATCTGAGGTAGATGAAATATTACTTAATACATGTTAATACACGCTATAACGTACACCTCGCTATAACGTACATTTTGCGTGGATTCCGACGTGTACGTTATAGCGAGGGTTTACTGTATGTGTATAATATTGCTTATGTAGTACTACTCACAAAAAATACAAGTCAAATTTGAAGAGAGACCTGAGTGTGTGGTCATGCAGAGACTGAGGTATCGTACAGAGTACTGTGACTACGCTTTTCGAGCACTTTAGTAGTTGCGCGGGTTCTGATATTTTCTCACTAATGTGAAGAATTCATTATGTATTTCGGTCAAGTATAAGAAGTGGCACCTGGCGTCCCGGGAGTGACGTATGCCGATTAAAGATGTTTTAACCTTACCTTTTTTCTTAGGGCTGAGTCTGATGTTGCCAAGTCTTTAACATCCAAAGGTAACCCCGATGCAATTATGGTTATTCTGCCACTTCTAGAATAAGTTGAACTGACAAAGCGATCCCAAATTGAAGCAGCGTATCAATTTTACGTTTTATAATATGAAATCTTACGCAAAATTTCGACTTCGACACCAGTCATGTGATGCAAGTCCACACAGAAATGTTTATGGAACTGTACCAGTTGACATTGTCAAATTTGCCCCCATTCCACTTGCTTATCAAAAGATATGATACATGTACGTGTTAAATATCAAGAAGTCAACTTCCAGGACTTAGGAAATTTTCGACCCCAACCGGGATCTTCTTTAGGCTGGCACTTTTCCACACTAGATTTCTTTTCTGAAATTTAGTGTGGAAAAGTGCCAGCCTGAAGAAGACCCCGGTTGGGGTCGAAAATTTCCTAAGTCCTGGAAGTTGACTTCTTGATATTTACCACTTTGTGTGTCAATTTTTGTGCTTTCTTCTTTGAATACATGCTACATACTTCTGAGGAGCCAGTCATCGATGTGCGAAGGCATATCGACGTGCCAATCAAAATCCGTGTTACAAATGCGTGCGGGAAGAGAAAGTGCCGAACGGCGATATTGTTTCACGGGTTCTGATTGGCTCGGAGGCGGGGCAAGTAGGGGTCAGATTCATTTATAATTTATGAGTTAACGCAAAAGATGACATGATTGGGACAAGGCTAATGCGGGTGATACGATCAGTTGGCGACTTGTTCACGACGGGTTTGCGACTAGTTGACGACGAAAAATCGTGGCAGGTGGATCAGCATTCACGATTTGTCCACGACGGGTTTGCGACTCGTTCATGATTGAATTTTGTTGACGACTAGTTTGCGACGAGTTTACGACGAGATCAAACATGTTTGATTTGGTCCCAAACTAGTCGTCAACTCGTCGTAAAGTTTGCTCTGTAGCAGACGTATTTTTTCGGTGGATCAGCTACAACGTCACGTCATTTCTTTACGATCAGTTTGCGACTAGTTTACGACGAGTTGGCGACTTGTTCACGACTGCCGTCGTGAACAAGTCGCCAACTGATCGTAAACTCGTCGTCAGGTCAGTGGATCACCCGCATAAAGACGCAGTCGATGGCTTTGTTTGGACAAGATGAAGAACTTGGAACCCTCAAGTTGTCAACCTTCGTCACGTGTACGACAGATCAAAAATGGACTGGTGGCTCTCTCTCTCTGTCAATGTGGCTCTCTCTCTCTCTCTCTCTCTCTCTGTCAATAATAATTCAGAAAAATCACTGTTAATTTCCTCCTTAATATTACGAAATAAACATATCCGGGAGTTGCGATGAACTTCCAATTATTTTTGAAAATGAAATTGGGACTGACGTCGACCCAAAGTGGACAGTTGGATCATGTGATGTGAAATTTATGCGGGTGATCCACCGACTTTACGACGAGTTTACGATCAGTTTGCGATTAGTTCACGACGCGTTTGCGACTAGTTTACGACGAAAAATCATAGCCGGTGGAACAGCGTTCACGATTCGTTCACGACGAGTTTGCGATTAAACGACTGCCGTCGTGAAATCGCAAACTGGCCGTAAACGCGTCGTAAAGTCTGTGGATTTTAATGCGTGGTAGGCCTATCAACACGACGAGCTTACATGTTCCTGATCAAACAAAAATATAGGCCTACAGCTTCCAGACGTTATACAATAACAAAAATTAATTAGTATTTGCTGCATTCATTTGGATTAACAAAAATTGCCTACGAGAACAGGCCTACTTTCCTTACATTTTGTAAGGAAAGTAGGCCGACATGTATAAATTTTCTTCAAAAGGCCGAAGTGAATCTTAAGAGATATATACTGTATACAAGTCCATATATACTAGTACTTGCACACGAGGGCTTTTAAATGACCTATTATAGGCCTGGGAAAATATAAGCACACATGGAACCATTGTCTGCTACATGTATAATAATCCTTTCACCGAAGTATAGGCACAGGCCTGTGAATGACACTTCATGCCTTTGCGTAATTTTACCCAATTGACCCTTCACATGTTTCATGTATAAAAAGGTTTCTGCATTATTTCACGGAAATTTGCGCTTTTGGGTGCGTTTAACGTTCGTATAGGCCTATGCATGTCAAGTGTAGGCCTATGAGCTCTGGTCGACACGGCAGACACAAGGTCTAAAAAGTTGGCAGAGCGAACACTGTGGACAGTTCATGTCGGGATCTATCGTGCAATATTTTTCGAATAAAGGTAAGTAAAAAATCTTCATGATAGTCAGTGTTATAAAATGAATGTACATGTAGGCCTACATGTGCGCACATGTAGGCCTATCCGGCACCATTCAATGTGAATGCAATGCCGTTTTTTCAAAAAAAGCTGAACAGGTGTCTGAGGTCGGCTTGAGGTCCAAATTCACCATGTAGCCTACGAAGTTGGCCTGTAGGTATAGACGCCTTGCTAAAGTCGGCCATTTTGTCTCAGAGGGTAATAACAAACACTGAATGTACAGTGAATGTACACCATTGATGCACAGCATGTTTTAAAACCTGCAATTACACAAAACTTCTATGAAAAGTTCCAAAATGAACACCTGCTCAGCAATGGTACATATGTGATGAAATGTGCCCAGGCTGAAATTTGTGAAGATATTTCACACAAAATTTTTTAAAAGACTTTTATCATGCCCGTTTAGGACAAACCTCAGCTCCAGGTTTCCAGGCTCCTATCCCACAGTGTGAAACATGATGATTCATAAACCTGGACCCAAGGTTGGGTAAGCAACAAAAGTCTGTTTTTTTCTTTCCTGAATTACTATTTCACCAAAAGTAAGCCAAGGCTCAGTGCACATTAATGTTATATTACTGGTGGTTATGTTATGTGATACATCTTCAGGCACGTTTTTATGTTTTTGCAGATTTTAAAACATGCTGTACATCGGTAGTGTACATCACTGTACATTCAGTGTTTGTTATTACCCTCTGGGACAAAATGGCCGACTTTAGCAAGGTGTCTATAGGCCTACAGCGTTGCCTGCGTCGTGGTGTACGGTGTAGACCTACACATCCTCTGGGGCCGCACCCTTTCCTGCAGAAGTTTCGTCGCGAGTAAAAATGCTGATTTGCACTCTAGTCTCAGTAACTGGGACTCTGATGCTGCGCTTTTGCTTTTACAAACTGACATTTACATAGCGCGCATACAGGCAATATCAGTCAGATATCATATCGTAAAAGAAGTATCCCTGGTCGATATGGTTACCGTAACTAGACTCTACAGGGCGGCGTAGAAAAGGTGTCCCTTCGACATATAGCGTTTCCTACTGTCCACCGGTTGTTCAACAACACTTTTTTCTGGGCCACCATGTAGAGAGACCACCCTTCATTCCCGTCACCAGCGATAGAGGTTGGCATCAGGAAGGGTAGATTCTATCACACCCAAATTGAAAGTTTGCATATCCGCACATACATAGAAACCTTGCCCACTGGATTATTTCTAATTTTCCGTATTTTCCGGCCGCCATCTTTTTTTACGATTTTGCCGTTGCTTGGGTTTTTCAATGGGATTTTGCACTGTCAGAGGCGTTCAAAAAAAGAAAGGTCATACAGTAAGCCACTAGAATTGCATAAAGATATTTTAGCAAGCATTGCCAAGCAGCTAATAAAATATATTCGATATATACAAGTTCGAAAATTCGGCTAAATCGTAAAAAAAATGGCGGCCGCTAATTTCGCAAACTGTCTATTGAAAGTTTGCATATCCGCACATACATAGAAACCTTGCCCACTGGAATATTTCTAATTTTCCGTAATTTCAAATATTTTCCAGCAAAATGACAACGCCGCCGTATAAATCTAACGTATCACTCGACACGAAAAATCGCAATGAGGTTGTCTTCGTGGCGAAGTTGGCAGAACAAGCGGAGAGGTATGAGGAGATGGTGGAAGCGATGGTGCAGGCGGTGGAGGAAGGAAACCCACTCGGGGTCGAAGAGCGAAACCTGCTGTCAGTAGCGTTCAAAAACGTGGTCGGGACCCGACGGGCTTCATGGCGCATGGTATCAAGTTTAGAAAGTACTGCTGAGTCGGATTCAGCGAAACTAAAAATGGCCGTCGAACTGAGGAAATCTATTGAGCTTGAAATTCGTAAATATTGTGCCGATGTTCTCGGTCTTTTGGATAAGTGTATTATGCCAACGATCTCGGAAACAGATGTCGAAAATAAAGTTTTCTATACGAAAATGCAGGGCGATTATTACCGATATTTAGCGGAAGTTGCCGAAGGGGAGGAGAGGACGAAAGTGGCAATGGCGTCGAAGACTGCTTATGACGAAGCACAAAAGGTGGGACAAAATCTTCCGGCGACGAATTACATCCGTCTCGGACTGGCGTTAAATTTTTCAACATATTGGTACGATATTGCGGGGTCGAGACAAAAGGCATGTCAGATGGCACGGAAAGCATTCGATGACGCCATTCCCGAGTTGCATAATTTGGAAGAAGTGACGTCATACAGGGAAACAGCCTTGATTCTGCAACTTTTGAGGGATAATTTGACTTTGTGGATGAGCGAAGAGGAAGAAGAAGAAGAGAAACGCCGGAAAAGTGAACAAGGTCAAACTGAGGATCAAGATCAAACCGAAGGTCATTACGAAGGTCAAGGTCAGCGTGGATATTACCGATAGACCGTGCCGAATACGATATTTACCGCCTCATTGCGATTATAACCTTAGGCCTACTGGCGTGCCCTTCAACTGTAAAAGGCAGTAATCGCACTTGTAATCAGTGGGACAACGGCTGATTGGAGGAATAGCCAGATACTACAGTTTAATTGGTAGTAGAGATGGGGCCATTCTTTCAATCGACCATCTTCCTGCTGCTCACTTCCTCAGTTTTACCATTGTTGGCAGTATTGCGTCAAACTTCCTGAGATGCAATCTTGTTCACATCTAAGTTAAAATAACAATGAATGTGTAGAAGTTAATGATGTCATTTTTATGTTCCAAATAAATAGCTAACACGTAGACGATGGTGTACAATTAAGGTCCTAATCATTTCAAAAAAAAGAAAGAAATCTGATCAACAATTTTAATGATTTTAATAATGTACCGGTATAGTCTTTCTCTTACAGGCAAACAATGACGCAATAAAGTCAAAATTTATAACGTTCACCTTAAAGAAAATGAAGCCTTACGGCAATAACTGTTCGCTGGTGCGAGACTAATGCCCGGTTGTTCAGCCTTGGCTTAAGCCAGAGTTGGGTCGATCCCGACATAAGCGTGCACACTAAAAATTGTTGGGTAAAAAGTAACCCAAGTTGGGTAAATTTTAACCCAACAAGGATGATAATATAGCTCCAACCCAACATGTGGTAAAATTAACCCAAGACCATTGGGTGAAAAAACTACCCCAACACTTGGGTAAAATATTCACCCAATATGTAGTGTTTTTAAATTAGCCCAATTGTTGTGTTGTAAAAAACACCCAACATTAGTAAAAATATTCACCCAATGTTTGGTGGTTTTGAATAAGCCCAATTGTTGGATTGTAAAAAACACCCAACATTTGTCAAAAATATTCACCCAATGTTTATTGGTTTTGAGTAAGCCCCATGGCTCGGGGTTAAACTATGCAATGGCCACCTTCAGGTGCAGCCTTATATTATAAATACATGTAACTTTAATCTTAGCCAATAGGCCGAGAAGCTATAACAGTTCTAGATGGTTGGGGGATATCAATGAATACAAGAGTATCTCTTCTTTGGTACAGACAAAACCAATGTTATAAAACTATCGCCTTCACAATTCTGAAACAGGAACATTCACAAGTTAAATTTTTTGTCTAATATTTCAAATGGTCGTTAAGTTATTTTCTTGTGCATTTGTTTTCATAAAGTTGGCGTTTTCGTATTAAATATTTGCAAATTATAAGATAATTGTCATCCCCCAGTCGCCCGCCGGTAAAAGCTTCATATTTGACCTTGTAAATAAAACAAACCCGTCTACCTGCTTACATATGTGTCTGTAGATTAACCAACACACTTACAAGGACAGTTTGTCATATATTGCTTGTCGTTTTCATTTTGAAAATTCACTCCATTCTTAATGATTCATCTCACTTGATTCCCAAAAACCCAACATGTTTGGTTCATATTTCACCCAACAAAAACTTGCACTGTTGACCAACCTTGGGCTAAGATATAACCCAACATGTTTGGTTCACATTTCACCCAACACAAAGTTGAACTGTTGATCAAGTTTGGGCTAAGATATAACCCAACATGTTTGGTTCCCATTCACCCAACAAGAAGTTGCACTGCTAACCAACTTTGGGCTAATTCACAGGAAAAACCCAACAAATTAACCCAACATTTTTCACCCAGCTGTTGGGTTACCCAAATAACCCAACAATTTTTAGTGTG